>LUCM01011475.1:403306-463471 GCA_008360955.1 Fasciolopsis buskii
GGGTGACGTGGATCTGAAAAATAATTTCGTGAGCAAATTTCTCAAATCTGATCAAGTGGTATTGATTCAATCGGATAATTAATGGCAATGTATTAGTGGTACGAAGGACACAGGGCTAATAACCGATAGCCCCAGGCGAAGAATTATAAAGTCTTATTCTAATTAAACGTTAAACCTAGGAAAATAATTCTGGAGACAAGTCAAGGAAAATAGAATAGCTGACCCTAGAGTATATCATGGGCCTTAACAAAAGCACACAATGATCGCTACTTGAAATTGCAGCACGCAGTTTCAGGGGGAATAAATCGGATGTTAGTGATAGCTCTATGTAAAATGGAACCGCATCTGTCGGGTCAGTCAAGTCAAACACCGTCAGTCGTATGGTAGATGCATGGTTGAAATCACCTACAATAATATGCAGATTATCCTCAAGAATAGGAATAATAAATACTGAAAATATTCGAAAAAAGATGCATTATGTTTCGAGCTAAAGGGGACAATATATGAGTTCGTTATGATGGTGCTTGTATGGACAGACAACCTATGATGACACTGCATCACTAGACAGTTATTTCCATTTAGCGAGTACGTATAAATAACTTCGGACTTGCCGGAGTTTATGCATGTTGCCACACCGCCTCCAGTTCTATTCTTGTCCGAAACTCTGTCCTCCCAATCGAGTCTGAAGTTGGTTATCGACACGAGTGAATCAGCGTTATCAGGGTTCAGCCACGATTCTTGTATGCAAATGACACACGTGTGAACATGGGTCAGTGATTGAAGTGTGAGGGACAGATCTGACGTTTTCGTAAACAGGGAGTGGATGTTGATACTCAACAATGCCGGAATGGACATCTTGGCGCGGTTTGAGTGCTGCAATCATTTAAAAACAAATTATGTTCCTTGATACTGGTTGGCTTCAACTCACGGTTACCTGATGTTGTGGTGACTGACTGAACTCTCGCACAAACTGAATATATTCGGAAGACAGAATAGTATGTAATCAACTGACTTAAATAAACTGTCGTTTTTCAAACGTAAACATGTAAATCACAATTAACCGTGGTTCATAATCGTGCTATTTAACATCTCAAATAGATCCAGATTATTTGCAGTTGTTCTTCCCTCCATGTGAGTAACGAAATGAGAAAAGTTCTCTAGTCAAATTTTCTGCGTGCTCCTTCATAGCGATTCTGTCTTTTCTTAGCATTTGTCGTCGAGAATACAACTCCCAATCCACCACTATGAAATATCAGGATTCTCCTACAGCAATTTCACTTTTCCTAAGAATATCCCGTGCCAAATTGAGACGTTAACGCGAGAGGCAAGATTGCGAGCTGAGCTAACCAGACAGGCACTAAAAGGCATTTGAAAATTCACCTCCTAATATAATACCTTCCAGGCACTGGCTGACGAAACCATGGGTCGTTGGTTCAGTAACCGTCTCCTTCCACAGACGAGGAAGGGCTTGAATGCAACCTATGTGACTTGGTTATTTGATCGCTACTGATGAATTCTACAAAGGATATGGCGTCAGCAAAACTTATTTCATTTCAATAATGACTATTTTCTGGTTGATACTTCATGGTTATTAACCTCACGGAACGTTATCTCCCGCTACTTAAATTATTTACCACTTTTAGATTTGAAATATGCTGGTATGCATGGAAACCCGCAAGTCAAACATGCGGTATTTGATCTTCCTGGTGCACATTTGCGCTCACGTACAAAAGTAGCTAAACCCGTTTTATTGTAACTGGAGAGAGTTATTTATCCCATTTCATGCATGGGGGAAAACGGAATTACTGATAGGTAGAGCATTGAATTCAAATGTGTGCTTTCTAAAACTTTGGAATTGCCCTTTGCTTAGTTCGCACAAATACCTTTAAGAATGAATTATTTCGCGTACAATTGTCAAAAGTGCTACTCGCAATATCCGATGCTTGACGCAGTTGATATACCAAAAGGAAACAAGCGGTCTGTCGGGTGACTAGGCTAAAATGACTAAGAAGTGTTCGCATTTGGTCAAAATATCTATTGAACACATGCCAGCGTCCAGTGGCATTGCAAGAAGAAATAACAGAACACCATAATTACAACTTTGACCATTGCTGGTTTAATTGCATAGCACACGATAGCCACACAGAATCAGTGAATACAGGTTCAAGTGACTGAATATCTTCTCAAGTTCGACCGTAGAGGACAAGATGAACTTCCACAGTTTACAAAACTCTATAAAACCTTTGTTTTGCTCCGCACACATGGAAGATGTGACAAAACCGTAACCCCTAATTTTGTACGGCGAACAAACGTTTCTAGTTGCACACACACAGACACAAGAATTGGTAACAAAAACTATCGTGAATCACAGAAAAAGTCTACTTTAGAACTGGCTTATCAAGGATGTTGTCGTTGCCGGCAAACCATTTCGGAAAAAGAACATTTTTTCTGACTTATCCGCTCGTGCATTCACAGACGAAAGCCACGTTTTGATACATATGAGGACAGCGTATTCGCTAACGGAGGTGTGTACAAAGAACGCACTGGCGTTAATGCAGACCGACGCAAGCTCACGTTCGCATTTGTAGGGATCCATCCGGTTCGGACCTTGTGGTTGTTTGAAATTACTGCATTCACTGAATGTGTGCATTTTTCTAGCTGCAGAGGGAACGAATGTTCGAAACAATAAATCTCTGTTCTGAATAAAATTACAAGCTATGTTGTAGATGGCGTTTCCCAATTGACTGACAATCCTCAAGCCGTTCAAAGCTACAGGAACTCAAGGCTGATTTGTTCGATGGAATTACACTTTGCTCCCAAGAAAAATAATTATTACTAAATTAGTATTTGACTTTCTTTTTATTTGTCACATAATTATGCGACTTTACAATATTCTAAGATGATTTTGCGATTCTTTAAAAATTGTCAAGTGAGCATTGAGTCGACCGTAGAAGGTCTCGGGAAGCAGACAGTCACGTTGAAGCTCTTCGTCGATGATCACTTGGTCATTATTGAAGGTATAGTTGATCAAACTCCATATAACTGCCGTAGATGGGATATTTATCATCTGTAACAGATTTAAGTATGAACAAAGAAATTATTTGATTCAGGATGCTTCTGAGCCGACTCTGAAACTTCTACCTTCTGGTGGCATTTTGTGAATCGTTAATTGTTTTATTTAAACATTCAGTTAGCTGCGACCATCCCTTCCAAATGGATCATGAACTCATTTGGGCAGTTCAAGTAATTGCATCGACCATTACTCGTTAAATAGTATGCCAGTTTATATAGGAAACTAATGCAGTAATAAGATACCTCATGGCTACCAGCTTAACCGAATATCTGCATCTATCCAGTATATTCCTCGTCAGTTTTGCAGATTACGCACAGAGCCCCCTCTGAAAGTTTAGAACGATTTATCCAATCTCTCAAATTCGATCATCGGATCAAAGTACAGAGTTTATTGATCTCATCATGAGATCTTGCATGCAAACATAAGTTTACAAGTTTGCAAACGTCTACTCGTCGTGTGGCTTATTTGGCAGCATTGCTTCACATTATTTCACCACGATGGCAAGTGTCAATGGGAAGTCTACTAAAGTAGTTTAATCTACTGATATGAAGCAATTGTATTTTCTGTTAATGCGCTCGGGTTTGCTTTGATGTTAAGCTAATCCAAAAATGCTGTCGTGTTTGAGAAACTAGCAAATTTGTTGTTGTTCCTAGTAGCGAGGACCTGGGATTGAGGCAGTTTTTAGCTAAGTATGTGAGACAAAACCGAATAAAGAAGCATAGCTAATTCAGCTGTGTGTATCAAAGAGAAAGGATCAATCGTCAGTAGTGCTGCTTGAAAAGTAATAATAAAGTAAATGGAGATTTCCCAATGTTAACCGGGTGAATGAGGTCAGTGAGCAAGACAAGAAGACAATTTTGACTAAAGTCTTGATGCATCATTTGATTATTCTTATGATAAGCAGGATAATCGAACAACTAAGAACCTAGTCAAACATTTTGTAACACTTTCAGGTCGCCGGTGCCATATCTACCAAACAGGACCAAATAGAGCGAACCACTTTTTACCCCAGCAATGTTGGCAGCGACAAGATGAATGTATTGCAATCCCAGTCACCAGGCTAAACCCGTTCCGTAAATGAATCTTTCGAGAGGTTCAAAATAACAGTCATATTTAAGAATATTTAGCCTATATCCATTTCTTCAATTGGTTTCACTCTGCTCTACGTTATCTCCATTTTAGTTGACATTCAACAAACTTTTTGCGAAACTCTGCATTAAAGGCCTCATGGATCATTCACGGTGCAACTTTACAACGATGTTTCGCAGGTTGTTTTACCGTTGCCTATGAGGTCAAACACTATATGGATGTTAACAGTTTGATGCTCTGTTAAAATCCCTAACCAGCATGACATTGTTTTTGGCCACAAAAGGCATCAGTTTATTTTTTCTCATTTTGGTTCAAATGTTATCACACCCAACTATTACTTGCCTGTTCTCTCTTCTTGCAATTTTGCTGACAGGTCTGATCTACCCTAATAACAACGAATTATACCGTGCAATAATGAAATATTAATGTCTTAGTAACGGACTTTATACATTGAAGACCTGTTAGATAATGAAGTTCGACCCTAGAAATATGCAAGCTAATGAGGTTTCATATGCTTCACGAAATGCATTCTAGTTCATCTTATATAAGTCTTTCTTCACTGATCTTTTGATTCCTTCTAGACGAGATTTCGGTTCGTCTACCTTGCTTTTGGTAACATTGTTGGGTTTAATACAGCCCGACTTTTTCTTGGCTTAAGAGTCTTGAACGACCTTTTAAGAGTAGTTCTTTTTTTGACGATCTGTGATACTTTGACCTTTACAAGTTGCACAGAACTTTTCTATTGCATCTGTGACTTGTAAACTGAGAAAAGTATTGTACCAAGTCGCTATCGCCTGAAAACCACTAAAACGTCTGAGAATAAGGTCCACTTTTCCATTGCGGCGTACTGGGATTTCACTCATCACCGGAAGCATAAATTAAAACTTTCCATCGTACAAAGCCACATAGCGTGATTGCTCGTTTGCTAGTATATAAAAGGTTTTTCTGGAATTGAGATCTCAGGGGATTTTGATGGCGCACCTATTTCGTCCTCTTACATTCCTCTTTTTGGGGTTTTGCCAATTCTGTTCAATTTTAACACAAAGTGTTCTCTCGGCAGAGTGCGTTGGCCATAAAGTGGTTGTCGTCCGATTCACCAAATGTGAATCCCATTTTGTTCGCATATATATTATTGTTTCCGCTAATTTTCTCTTCACTTTTATGTCCAATTTTATAACTTCCTCGATGTTCGTATTTGGTGGGGTCACAGCCTTTGCATAGACGCTACCATCGCCTTAATACCGAATGGCCTGAGGTCACGAATGCAACTGATTACCAATGTCAAACCGATGGATTTGGCTGACATGGAGTGTTTTTAAAATAGAGTGGTCGTTGACCCTGGAGGAACCAACGAATTGTTGTGAGTGAAACTACCAAGTGCGATTTAAACCATAAACTATGGGTCGCCTAGATTGGCTTTCCGATGACAAACGTTTCGGTAGACCTAGGGTGCGCTTGATTGATGTGTTGTATACTTTGCTGAGGAAATAGTAAGACCAAATAACTTTTAATTGATGCATATAATAATGACAATGCTTGCGCATCAAGAAAGCCTGTTGGCAACACCACTTGCTCTGTAAAAAATAACTGAATTATTTTCAGGTTGCAGCATTAATTAACGTATCTATACACCATTTACTCTTAAACCATTGCCGCTGTCTCCAAAGTGAGTATTCAGGACAGTTCTCCTTGACTGTGTATTTGGCTTTAAGAAAATTTCTACTGCTCCACTTTCAAGTCTAATTACCGATGAAACTAATCTAAGCCGAATGATATATGCGCTAGGTCATTCGGACTGTCTCCCGAAAGTTTATTGGACATCCTTACTGGAAGATACAATACCCATCCGTCACTGGTTTTTGCAGGCCGTTAACACAGCGGATTAAGCTTACGAGGGATGATATCGGTATGATTGATCGGTGCTGAACAGAAGGCTGTCACTGACTTCAAACAGTTTTGCTGTTCTGTCAGATGGAATAGATGTTCAGTTTATCGTAAATTTAAGTCCCTTCCGGCAGAAATGACTGTACTCCTATTCAACCGATGAGTTGAATTCGTGTGAAAAAATTCAACCCAGTTTGCATGCATTTATGGCGTTTTAAATCCATGGGTAAAATCAGGTACCTGGAGCTGAACCATAGATCGTTAGTCTTACTTTCCATCCGAGATCTCTGGAAAAATAAACAGCAGGTCACAGGAAATCTTGCAGATTTTTGGTTTTTACTGATCCAAACAACAAGGGAATTGATCGCTTACCAAAGAATGCCATCATTCACAGACACGGAGGTAACATATAATGTAACTTGTACTCTGTTCAGGGCGACTGTCCGTTTGACTCCACCGCAAAATTGGTATCTTTTTGTGCACATAATCGAATTCAACTACAAACAAAGGGACGCATATTTACCTCGCTCCGTAAAATATGTCACCACGATACACATCCTCGGAATTCGAAATACGTGCACTAGCAGACGAGAAAGAAGACAACAAATGCCTTTTAAAAACAGAAATCATCGACAACGAAAAATCATTTTGAAGGACATCGATTATTATTCTTTCATGGTTGGTGTTCACTTGGACATTTTTAAATGAATGCATTTCTTCTTATCTATTCAGGTTGCAATGATTAAGTTTTTAAAACAAAATGATCAGTTTTCATGATGCGTTGACTGAGAGGCTTCACTCGTAAAGCAAATTTGTGTCAAATTCTCCAAACAATGGCCGGTTTCTGTTCAGGCAATTATTCCAACAACAATCTGTGACCGCAGTAACAATGGAAAACAGGAGTTTGGTACCTAAAAGCGAGCAGTGTTTGCCCTGAAGACAGCTTACATGCGTAAATGTGTACCTGCGGCCCAAGAAGGTGTGATGCTCTAAACCTGTTATTTAACTGAGATATCATTCGAAACTCTAGCATTTTGATTCGATCAGTCAGGTCAGGCAGTTTAATCTTTATGAGGGCACTCAATTCATTTTTGCACTCTGTCAAACCCGGCCTATTTCTAATTTGGGCACATTGTAAATTAAGTCCACTTTAACAACGTGGCAAACATCTGCTTTCAAACTCGTGATACAGCTTACAGACTTATGGGTCCCTGGTCAGTGTGAGTCCAACAAAAGATATCTTATTTCGAAGTAGACAGTTGAACTGATTTGACATATAGGAAGCCCTAAACCGGATGATGAAATCGCTTTGTGGACCACGATGACATGACAAATGTTGCCCGAATCCCCAAAGTAATCTGATAGCCTACAACGCATGTAATATTTCGAGACATCAAATAAAACAGAAAACTGGTTAATCCAAATGATAGTTAAGCAGAAGGCATTTTCTTCAACTCTTATCAATGCCACCCTTGAGTCGACTTTTCAACCATCTTAAGGGAATATTTTGATGCCCTCAACTGTAGACGTCACAAGGCATTCAAAGTTTGCCCTGGTTTCAATTTCAAGAACGAAACTTATATGTCACCTGCTGAAACCCTCCAAAGCCATCAAAGTAGTAGAACTGAGAGCTCGTAGATCAGCAGGAAGCCCAGGAGTCAACCTATCACATAGTGACAAATGCAATTCAAATGTAATTCTGAGTAGACAGTGAGGGCACGTGCCTGGTTAATTTGTAGTCAATCAAAATGCAACAACGATCAATACTGATCGTCTTTCCTCACGGTTAAACTAACGAAAAAACGAATGGTAATAATGTTTCGATTGTTAAATGCTTGTGTTCTCGTTTTTGCCCAAAGATAATCCGCAACATTTTACTGTCCGTATTCAAATAGTTCTGGGTAGCTTTTCAACCCATGGTGGCTAATTCTGTGAATTTGTTAACATTTGGATAAAACGCAGCTCAGGGGATTAACCAGAATAAACAAGTAAAATGGATCTATTTTCGTCTCATCAGCAGTCATCGTTAGATGATGCAACCGATGCATTCTAATGCCATGTTCCGGTCAGTAATCTATCATTTTGGTTGAGTTAACAACGTCGGTTCTGAGAGCCTTGCCATTATTTTCAGTTCAGGGAAGAAGTTGGGTGTCATCACTTAAGGAACTTGGTAGCAGAATGAGTTCATGTTCAGGATACATTTCTATTCGATGACGCGAATCACCATAATTTTGTCTACCTGTTTCTGTGCAAGGTATGTTAACACCAGTAATACAACCAATAAAGAAAATCGCTGCAAGCCATTTTCCTGAATGTAAAACGGTGGATGTAACTCCCAGCCTGACAGTCCTTTCATTTGACACACTGAGCATAACGATTAGACGGCCATACTCATTGCAGCATGTTCGCGAATGGAACGTCTCGCAGAATTCGAGGTCTGTAATGACTTAGGCGCCAATTGCTGTTCAGAAACCAATTAAAAGTAATTCGATAGTTCTTTCGGACTTTTTTCAACAAACGCATATTGATTATTATTGTTACTATATCACAACAGTAACTTTCATTCAACGGCCGATAACAAGATGACTTAATCGATTTTGTCTTCGTTACGTACTAGTACAAGGATTTTGATGGAGAATTTGCTTCTTTTTGGATAAAATAACATACATAATGACGACTAAGCAAGTTCTTGCCTAATGCACGATTGTTGATTTGAGAACTAATTTTCAGAACTATCATAACATGATTCATTTATGAGATAACGATTTGAGCAAATCGACAAATGTTCCATTGTCGAAGAAAGTGTAAATATATGTGCAACAAAAATTGTTTTTGTCGAGTTTAGGTATGCTATTGCATTTATCTTGATAAATGCCACATGTTGACTAATCACAGCGCCCACACTAACCCGAACAAGACAGCAGTTTGGATTTGGAATTCACACTCATCGTAAATTTGAAAATATTAGCTTTTTAAGTAAGACGATTTGCACAAAAAAGAAGCGCCCCTTTTGAATAAGAACACATGCCTTTTTGTTTCGAAATAAACTGTTGTCTGTAATGAACGAGAAAACAGCGGGGATCGATGTCATCAGCTCGTCAGCGGTTAAGCAAGAAGTACACTTTCAGCAGTCCGTCTTCTACCCATCCTATTTCCCTGGTGAAGTGACACCTTGAAAAGACTGCACCAAGTGCACTTTGAAAGGGTCAGGATGCTTTTAAGGCAGCTAATTAGTTTGAAAATTGAACTCGATACCCTTAGCATGAGGCCACAAAATAGCCTTGTTCAGTCTAACGCACAAGCAACAATAGTTCCGTTTGAAGAAAGCATTCACACGAACTACAAGCGTATCACAGGTGCCTAAAGTGGTTCCATGGTGGTTGTCACAAAGCAACATGTGATTGAAAATTTTGTTTCTAAGATTGTTCGGAAATATGCTTTCGTGCTGCGATGCTGCCACAATATATTGGTCAATAAAGAATTCATTTCAAATAACTGCCCCACAGACGTGTTAATCAAACAGATGCTTTATTCTATTAAACGGTAGTTTGTTGGCAATGAGTATTTGTCCGGTATTGTTTACCGTGCAAACTGGATGACGTCTCTTTTATCCGAATTGATTTCACCCTGACTGCTACTCCTCAGCAGCTCGTGCACTTTGCTGAATGCAACCGAATTATGCAAACAAAAGAAGTCTCAAGGCTCAACAATGACTACTGCAAATTAATTCCGCTAAATCCGATTTTTCTATCCTAGGAAGACCGGTATTGCCCAAACTCATGAAATAAGCGTCATATAAACACGGTATACTGCAAAGTCGAAGTTTCTTCATAGAAAGACGTAAACTGTGACGTTACTGAGCCAGCAAACAGGCTGGAATTTTGATCGTTGCTCAATTCTAACAAGCGTCTGTATATGCAAAACAAGCCACGATACAAGCCTGTTAGAGAGAAAAAGAGATTCATTTTGCACCTTTTTGGCGTGAGCATTGTTGTTGTATATAAAAGTCCTGGTCCACTGTCCTCCGTGTACTTTTGGCATAAGTATGACAGCATTTGTATTTCATGTGCCAAAAGGTGTGGCAACCTAGACAAAAATATCCTAGTGCAAGTACACTATGGAGTTAACAAGTCAGGACACCAGACTTACTTGGGACAACGTCATGAATCAGAACGTGGTGTGGTTTTATATGAACCATACTCGGGAATACAGCTTCATCTTCAACGAGATTGAGTCGAATTGGAAGAAAACCGCTCTTCCTGACGTACTATGTTCAGTAAATCACCATGCAGTGTGACAGAAAACTACTTCCAGAAAGGCTTTTCTTTTTGGCTATTGCATCTCCTCTTAGAATTTGGAGAGCATCCATATGTCCACAAAAACAAATTTCCTCTTATTCTTGATGCACATTGGTTTCATTGTACGAAAAGCTCCTTTCATTGCATCCACGTCAGATTAAATACTTTTGGCGGATACAAGAAACCAGAGTAAATATTTTTGAGAATGGTTCTCCGAAAAATGTGCATTTTGCTATCGTCACGACATGAAGCCATGACCAAAACTGTGCGGTCATCAAACACACAGGCTCAAAGCTTTCCATTACTGAATTGGATAACTGCATTCCCTGCCTTAGTGAGCCAGTAATTCACACCGTACCTCCACTGTCACCATAAACATTTTAATACTATTCCTCTTTTTCGCGATACGTGTTCTTGAAGTATTGGTATTATTGTGCCTCAGGCTTAAACAGATAACTTTTTAACAACACTATAGACGATTTATTGTTGACTCTTAAATCTGATTTATCGCTTGCCTAAAACAAATGGGCTTCCCATAGTTAGTCAATTTAAATTATGTAAACAGAATCCCTGTTTTATTTAAAAGGCTAGAAATGACTAAACATAAACTTTTAAATTGCTCAAGCGTTTTACTCACATCACTATCCCTCTGTTGTTACATCAAACGTCTTCACTAATTCTAGCTCACTGGTGCCTTCACAGAAGTAACAAGAGCAATTATTGTAGCGCTTTTGCATAACTGTGATGCAAGGTTACCTCTTCTAAGTAGAGTGTTTTTTCATAATCAACATAGACCAGTACACTCCAGTTAGCACGAAATATTCCAGTTGTTAAACACTTAACTTCAGCTTGTAAATACAGAAAAGATTATAGTTGGAATATTCGAGAACATGAGTGCCCCTGTCGACTGGGCGATTTAGAAGACATTTATGGATATAACCTGGGATCGATCATAAGGCTTTCACAAGGAATTACATAAAATTTTCTTAGTTCAATACTATTTCGTATTTCATGTCTGGACAATTTTAGTTTGACAGTCATGATAAATCAGGTATAACCTGCAAATAAATTCATAATATTTGCTGTTGCTTATTTTTATTTTGTAAGTTCTAGAACCTGCAGGATGTAAGCAAAGGGAATTATGGAACACACGACAACTGGCAATATCTTTGTGCTAGTTCTTTTGGTGCTGCAACCAAAAGAATTTCCCCGAAAGTAGTACCGCTTGGCCCACCATCGAGGAACCGTGGAATCACTGTACAGTCATTAGTTCCCTGTTAGGAATAATCAAAAGCTTATGTCCATCGTGCCCGAACTGGGAGAAGAGCCCGGGAGGTACCATTGCCAGTCGAAATTCTTAGCCAATATCCCAATTAGGCAGCCTCAGGGTATTATTATTATTCGTCACATGAAACCGTATCTAACTGCCACTGATTTATTAGACCATGGGTTACCAGCGCAAAGTATTTGACTAATCGAATGAAAACATCTCCGGGAGTGGCTTAATTGCGACGAGGACTCTGAACACGACCTAAGAAATTCCGTTAGTTGCTCACTGTTCACGAATTTTGACAAGTACTAAGCATCAGTACAGCTACACGTTTCTTTCATAAAAGTGAGCTGGCTGTTGACGCCTAATGCTGAGCAATAGAATCTTCTATAACTCATACCGAGCAGATTTATTTTTGTCCGAAATCTCGGTGCTTCAACACCTTGCATCATTTCATTGGAGGAAAAACTTATATGGATTCGCCAATCACAACCGTCATAGTGGTTACCATTTACTAATTTAATTTATGCAAAATACATTGAGCCAACCATGCCACTTGCATCCCACGTATTTCTTTTCTCAGTTCCCATTGGAACGGGACCCATTGACTGTATTTTCAAAAATTAGCTTGTCGATTCCATGAAGTAAAAAATGGCAAAATCGGATGGTAAAAGTTCCCTTTTACTAATCAATAGAAGGTCCTTTTTGGAAATCTTTCTTGCTCTTTACACGATTAAAAAACAAGTGCTCATGCTAACACTTAATGACATTTTGCCACAAAAACAAATCTCAAATCCACCGAAACTGTTGTAAACTGATATTTATCTTCAAAAAGAAAATCGTCGTAACAGATTGTACCCTATTAACTATTCGCACTGCTGATCTTGCCACAGGCTTAGTCAGTTGGACCGATAAATAGCAAAATACATTTTAGGAGTGACAGTTTACTTGTGTAGTTTTTCATTTTCTATTGCGATAAAAAGAACAAACATTGAGTTTCCTGTAAAATCTGTCTACTTGCATTTTGTTTGCATTTAACTAATAATAGCTAGGCATGCATAACCATGGTTACCCAAGTAAAGTTACCAGAATTTGAAAATCAAGCACAAAGTGGGACATACAAAATGCAACGCAAGAAGTATCAAAATCTAATCGTTGTGTTCAGAATTTCTAGTCAATTCTTTCGTTACAAGTACACTTATTTTACCGATTACTGTATTCTTGAATATGATTTCAAGCAAAGACCAAAGAATTTGGTTAACGCCTTGCGTCATCAACAAAACTTCCATCACCACTGTTGTGTTGAGATTTTATGTAGCATCCGATCTCTCCTTCCCTCGTTCGTCTGATGTTCTGTTTATTTCCAAGTATTTTGCGTCCTTATGTGTTCGGTGACCAACTTTCGCTGTCGGAATTGAAGTTCTTTGCGTTTCT
This sequence comes from Fasciolopsis buskii, assembly GCA_008360955.1. Taxonomy (NCBI): domain Eukaryota; kingdom Metazoa; phylum Platyhelminthes; class Trematoda; order Plagiorchiida; family Fasciolidae; genus Fasciolopsis; species Fasciolopsis buskii. Next base: position 416,355 of record LUCM01011475.1, read on the forward strand.
CTTAAAGCTTTCTCTTCCGTTAAATGAAATCACGAACGAATCGCGCTAATAATATCGGCATTCAAACAGCCTAGGAATTTGGGAGTAACATGAACCATGACTGACCGCTTCGTTGCTCTACGAGGAGAATTTGATTTTCGCTGTCTTCCCTGGTTCTTGGTCGGTCTCTACCTACACCTGGGACCAAAATTTAATTCTGCGTTCACAAGTGTCTCATTGTGGCTACAACTAGCTCACTTTCGAACTTGCCATTCAATCGATTGGTCAACGCTAATGTTCTTGACTAGTTTTTATTGTATCTAAGGCAGGTTTCAAAAGAACCATGTCCAAAGTGAGTCAAATTTTAAAGACTTCCAAGAGCGTCATATGTTTGATGAGAAAATGAGTTGAAAAAGCGAACTTGATTTAGTCAATGGCCTATTAAAACCCTCAGTATATAACTAAGACAAACTGATAATTGCTATAATTTTTTGAAGCGAACAATGACCATACGGCCATCAGTGTGCTCCGTAGAATTTCCTAAACCGGTTTCTTGCAAGTAAGCAACTCATAACATCCTTGTCCCCGGTGGCACAGTTTAAAGTTAACATATAGCTTTTGTCTGTTTTGTCTTTTGTAAACTATACTTTCCCAAGGTTTTCGGGTAAGTTTGACCGCTACGTACTTGGGAAACAAAACAAAGTTAGTCGATGCATTTTTTCAAGTGGTGGCAGGAATTTCGGATATCGAATAAATCTGAATACTGATCATGAAATTATTTGGATCTATTCCAGTGCCGGTCTTATTTGCAATGAGCCACAGTGGAAGGCGCAAGACATATATACGAGTTATGAAGCCTGAGATTCAACTGACAGTTTGCAAGGAAGAGTAGATTTATGGTTTGTACACGGAAACTGTCTACAATGCTGCCAGTACCGGTGTGCCCATATGTTTGAAATCACCCGTTGCATTCTTAGGTCACTTAATCGCCTCGGCAAGGTTGTTATAAACTCATTTTATTACAGAACCTTGGATCACAAAGAAACAAGAACAGTATTGTTACGAATAATTTTCAGCTGAACTCTCAGAAACAACTTGAAGCTCAAAACTTTTAGTGGTGAAAAATAGGTGTAGAAAAATGCTGTCGGACACGAACTGTTGCTAAACTTTTGAAACATATTAGACCACGAAATGCACGGTACTGTAAAAATACCTTTGGCGCGAATACGTCTGCAACTTGTGGAGTACTGTGCCTTCTATGATTTCCGTGAACCATCATCAAGAGGCAGCATTTTAATGCTAGGTTCTTCTCAACTCTGCAGTAGGCCCAAGTCGCATGATGAATAACTCACTTTTCGACTGAAGATACTCTTATTACTAAGTAGTCCAGGAAACGGGTGGCTAGCGGGTGGATTCAATAGGGTGTTTTTATTTCGCAGAATAAAATGTAGCTTGTAAAAAAGCAAGTGACTTCCGTTTGGTGAAGTTATTAGGTTGCCTATTCGTCCGACAAACTTGTGGGGCTGTGACAGGAAGCACAACGTTTCATACCCACAACGGCGAGGAAGAAAAGACAAAAAGATAAAACATTCAGACATAAACAGCCAAGACATGCTTCTGCCACTTCTGGAATAGTTTAGAGCATCGCGGAAGTAACTGTCATGCTCATGCAAGAAAGCGGATAAACATGCATGCATGGACACACACAGACACAATCAACACGGAAAGACTCAGTTTTCTCTCTCTCGTTGGTAGATATGTAAAATCGAAACATCTTTTCCTCCTACGCACACAAACACAGATAATGTGATGAAACTCACAATTTCCCAGTTCAAAAGTTATAGGACTATTCATTTAATTACCTAATGTCCATTGTGGGATATTGTGCAAATTTCACGATCAGTCCACCTTCACTCGTCGACTGTAGTAGAACGAGCTTCTGAATTTTTATTCAGTTTGTGGACAGATCTGTCTTTTTGTAAGTTGGCAAAATATCCCAAGTTTATTCGAATTTGCCGTTATTGCCTCTGATACTTCCCTAACAGTGCATGCTTATTCAGTAACGACGTTAACTGACCGGCGGTGAGGAAATCTAATTTCATGGCATTCACGTAAGATAATCAGAATGCAAACCACCTGAGAGCCTTCCCCATGAAAAAGAAGTATTCAGATCATCCGGCATTTATATCAGCATGGAGTGAAATATCAGAATTCATCGTTAGATATATACGTGATACTGGATATAGATGGATGGGTTCTGCAGCGCGAAGCAACCTGATTCTTCTGCGGAAGAAAAGTCACTAGCAACAATAAGACGAGTGCAATCATGTTTAGTGACTTAGGAAAACAAAATTTGAAAGTTAATTCACAATCAGAATATAAACTTCGAAGTAAAACAGTTCAAGACTTCAATTAATCATAAGACGGATTCAGGGCAACCCCTACCGCGGCCCAATGAACATGCTGTCCGAAATATTTCCTGTGAAATTGCTTCAGCCACAAAACTTTATAACTTCTTATTGTTTCTAGTAAAGCTCTGCTGTGCTAACCTGGTCTATCGACAGAGAATGCAAACAAGGTAAAACATGAGATACATATTGGATCTTCCTGAAAGTGACGCACATTATTTACGATAAACAGCTAGCCAGCATAATCGACGTTGCGCACAAATTAAAATCCTTCATAGAATACGTACAAGTGATCACTTTTAACGGTATTCTGCTCGTGTGACATTATACATTTTAGTGCGGGTATTTTTGCTTGCCAAGTAAGGTAGGTCTGCTTCAACCAGTGAGGTTGGATTTTAACATGGCCTAAAGGAAAATCTATCCTAATTGAGGTACTGGATTATCCAGATAATTAGTGACTGCTTGTAGTACGTGCTAGTATTAGGGTCCACCAAGAAATGAGGTCCGTACTAACCATCTGAATAAGCTGGACCTTCGACACTGCGTTAAAACATTTTGCAATTAAACGCCAATGTGTTCGGCTAATTACAGTCATCACTGTGAAAGCTACTTTTGCATGATTTCATAAAGAAACTGAAAACTATCCTTCATGTAAACGTAGTCAGAGATACTTCGAATCTGGAACGCTTTTGTGAGTAAACCTCTTCGCTAAGAACCTCGCTTTTTGTCCGTGTTCAGCCGATCATTCTTTCTCTTTGTGCTTTCCGAAATGGAATGAAGGAAACGTCTTTCTTTCAGTTTCCATCAGGAAGAACTAAAAATGAAATAATAAAATGCATGCAAAGGATTCCTGAGTCAGGACGAAAAAATGGAGCTTCACTGCGCAGAAATGAACGTACACGCTTGCAGGAAGTATCATTCTGGAAAACCTGATGGGATTTCACTTTAAAGTATCCAGTTTAAAGCCAAGTCTGACTTTGGGTTTTTAGTGCCAAACCCCAACAATAACCATGAACTACTTACTGTATTGTAGAATTTTGCAATGATATAGTATGCACTCACTTTCGCAGTGTTCGTTTTCTTTTGTAAGTACTGGAGTACACGATCCAAAGAAAATTTTAGACGGCTAAAGTCTATTGTTTGCTTCTATCTTGCTTGAGCAAAAGGAAGAAGAAAAAACCTGTCGGCGCACCGAGGACACCAGTTCCAATAGTAACGAGATGCTTTTGGTCTAACGGTCTAGCTCATCAGTTGGTACATGTAAAAAAACATTATTCTGAGTTACCGCCAAAAACGGTTTTCCGGGGTATTGAGAATGTTCACGTAAGCCGTGGTCTCACCAAAATGTTCACTAGTGACAGTAGAGGTAATCGTTTTTCAGCAAGGATGCTTTATTATTCAAACGTATTCAAACGTAAACTGTTTTCTTATTGGTCCCTTCTGGATCATGTGCTTATTTTCGACCGTAGCTTCACAGCCAAAACCGTATTTCCTGAGAAATTTGTGCAGTGACAAACAGAAATATTGGCATTACAGAGGAGACTTTCTCGACGTTCCGTTTCATTCAGCTGCAAGCAGTGGTGTACATGGCATACGCTAAGTGCAGAAGAACTTGGTGGCAAGACAGTCTGCCATATGGAACAGTGTGAGGGTAGAAGGAATAAGATATACTTGATGGAATATATGGAGAATGGATGACATGAAAGACAAAATGAATAAGCAAATGTAGCATTGACGGGGCTTTTAAATGTGGCCAAGCTGCTTGGAATTTTCCACAGAACCCTGCGCACATTCCCTGTTTTGCTGCTTTCTTCTTCGTCACAAACTGAAGACGATCGTCGTTCCATCAATGCAATACAATCAACAAAATTCTGAAATCCTTCAAAAGTAGTACTCAGTCCAGCTGCATACATTCTTTTGGTAAAATTACGAAAAAATTGAGAAGAATCTTCAAATAATCCAGACTTAATTCTGGAAAACACGGAGCTGGCTGGTCTGCTCCGACTTGAAAAAACCCATTGATATCGGATGTTTATGCTCGATGATCAGCAGCAATGCACTGTCCTAATGACTAAATTTTTCGTGTTGTCAGAAGCCCTCAAAACCTATAAATCTTTATGGGGTTCTGATTGCTAACCATGTCTTTTAGACGGGAAACGTTACATCGCCACTTAAAACAATATTACCAGACCCCCGATTGGTGATGAAACGTTTCCGATCTAAAAGCCAAGCTCAGAGATCGGAACTCCAACAGATTTTCCAGTCCATTTAGAGGACCTATAAGTATTCTTATTTGAGGGTAATTTTATTGCAAGAAATGTGGCATCAAAGGGACATAAATGATGGAGTGATTGAACTTGGTAGTATCTCCAGGCATCTCGTTGATCATGCTGTTCGTCAACAGAAGCAAGGTGGTGGTATCTTTATTGTCTAAAAGCAATGGTATCTATGGATCTTGTCTATTTTTGAGTACTCAGATGTTCAAGTTAATTCCTCTGTTGCTGAATGTGCGCTAAATATTTGAATACGTTTCGGTAGATTTTGCCTGACAATGTATACATTTCACCTTATTTTCCCCATCAAACGTTTCTTGACGCAATTCTAGTGATCATGGTAAGTATACAAAAACTTCCTTATACTTGTAGTTACTGGGGATTTTAGTCGCTTTAGTGCCATTTCTTTCACTCCTCTTGGCCTAGTAAACATAATTAACTTACCACCAGAATGAACGCCATCCTAGATACATCCTAGATACGCATATCTCTGTGTCTTGAGATTCTCACAAATTATGTAAGCTTTTGCTTTAACGTCTGCTGTCCCATCGAGACTCTCTACATTAACCCTGATGGCCTCTTTGCTCCTCGACTCAAAGGAATTAGATGCTAGATATAATGCGCATTTAAAAGGAAGATTAACAGATGAGTCAAGCAACTAACAAAATTTATCAAGATAGAGCGACCAATAATGCGTTACGTATAAACACGTCATCCACTGGAATACAGAACCCTCAAGAAACCTGGAAATTACTGAGAGGCTTTTGCGGAGACTCATTTGCACACAGGTGTGCTATTTCTGATCTTGGAGCTCACAATATGTTATTCAATAAAATAGCCGATTTCCCCACTGTTTCTGTTACCTAGGCTTTTCCTCCTAACTGCCTTCGTTTCCTTTTTTCCCCCAAGATGTTTAAAAAGAACTTCTTTTTCTGAACTCCAAAAAATTCAGTAGATCGGATGGAATCAACCCCGTAGTCTGTGCAGCCTCGTTAATTTCCTATCGTTTCCCAATTATTTAACTAATACCTGTGTGATAACGAAATTCCTGCCTGATGCAGGTCAGATTCCATTATGTCCTAGTCACCTAAACACATTTCATTCCTTTGGCATTTAACAACAGAAGCAAAGGATCGAAAGTTCGTTTTCTTGAATAGATTGACGTTTTTAATTGCTTTGACAGGATTACCTTACTCCTATTTATCTCCATTCAGGTGTAGAACGATCCACTCGTTACAGTGTCACTGCTACTTCTCTTGTCACCCATGCCATTGGAGCTAATCAAGATGCTATGTTATCTCCATTTCTCTTCCCTGCCCACTTAACTGCCATGCCAACCCACGTTTACAAGCTCCTTATCAAGTACGCAGACGAGATACTTCTTGATCTGCCATGTCCCCACAGCATTTCATATTCTGAATATCAGAAGGGGGTCAAAGCGCTCTCAGAATGTTCGAAGGAGCACAATATGTTTATCAATCCTTAAAAGGCTTGAAATGATCAAAACGCTCCGCTTTTATTGAAGCATGCATTCCAATATCCGTTAACGGGAAACTACTGACTCACCAAGATGCGGTAAAGTAACTTGACTTGGTATTGGACCGAGGTCTCACATAGTCATCTCATGAGAAAAACAATTTTTAAAGAAATTAGGTCTCTCGTTTCTATGCTTCCTCCCCCCTAAAAAATCCCACTACGTATCCACATATTTTATTTAGCGCTTACTTTTTGTGTTTTGCCTTAATAAATCTACGAATCTTCCGCCATCTTTCAAAAGAAGTCAGATTAATTTCGAGATACGCCATGTACCTTTCCGTGTATAGCTGCTTATCCAAACATTTAATCGGTAAATTCATCATCACCTAACACACTAAATCTTGTCAGAATCTTCCAGCAAGAATGCTCACTGATTCCACTCTACTATAAACAAAACCAAAAGAAATTCATTTTCTCTTCTAGGGCCCACTTCAAATATAAACATCTTTAAGCATATGCCCAAGCATAGAAGTGTTCGGCTGTTCCGTACTCTGCTCGAATAATGTTCATTGTGAGAATGTATCCTTTATTTCTGTGGTAGTTGAATGTCCTCCCTTCCGGGTGCATAAAGCACTTATTTGACTTAACTTGACTCGATCAAATGGTGGCTCACAAGTTAGGGATAAAGAACACGAGGCTTTCAAAGTTTAAGTCAGTGATTGCTACCCCACATTTACTTCAGAATTCTCATAGCCCTGATGTCCAAAGTGGTGCAAAGACGTGCAAGAGAAATTCTGTGAAATCATTTGATACTGCGCATAATACTGACCAAGTGTTGAGGTGTTACTCATCAGGCTGTGGACTGTGTAATTCGATAGGGAATGTAGACTGTTATCTGCATTCCTTTCATGCAGTTTCTAAGCTTTATGTATATGGCAATAAAAGGGAAAACTGATGCGGATGCAAAAACTTAGTTTTATGAGAAAACTTATATCTAATCTTTTGGTTGGTGAGCGGAGGCAATTCAGATAAAATCACACATGACAGGTCTGAGAGTAGTCGTCGAATGCAATTGACGGTTGTCGTTAAATCATCTCAAGATTTGTCATTTTTTGTGTAACCGGCACTCCTGTCAGTCTTTCATAACGAACATCTGGCTCAGTAAGTACGCTATGCAGCTACTCTACCTTCCCTAATTACCCCAACCTGTGAACTCCAATCTGAGGTGAAACTCTGTGTTTATAACATCTCAGATAGTAGACCCGTCAGAAAAGTTCTCAACGCTTCATTTCGGAGTGAAAACCAATTGTGACACACCCGTATCCAATTCGGGTTCATGTATCGCTGTATGATATGACGACAGGTTTGGTATCTAATCCTGTTAAAGTTTGATTACGATGATTACTACGGAATAAACTGTGTTTCCTTATGATATCTTTCATATAATCATGCTTTTTAAGGTAAGATTTAGGTTAGTAGATATCCGTGGTTTTATGATAGCCAACAGACTATTTTTTGTTCACTTCGCAATTGAGCAAAACTTGAGTTGATCACCTCAATCAGGTAAGGTCGAAAATGCCGTCTACGACGTAACAGTCTTTCTTGCTTTCACCTAAAGAAACCATTCCAATTCGTCTTCATGCTCAAGGCTGCTATGGAGTCAGATTTTAAACGTGCTTAGTTACACTTATATTACAATTTCTGGATGTCATCAATTTATTTTGTACACATTAAAGTACTTAACTCTGCCCAGTAATCTTCCCGTGTTCGAAACTTGATCACACGTGTAGTATTCATGCAAAAACTTTCCCCAACGAATACCGTATATAGCTAATTCTGCAATAGTGTAGAGGGAGAGAACAGATGCACTAGACAACCTTCAACTCTAGTATTTATAAAACCGAGATGTACTGTGCACCAAGTCCTCACAAGATGTCAGCTGGAATTAGCACAGTCGGCGAAACACTGGTGACATTATTTTTCTCCTTAGTTTTACTTCTTTAAAATTTAATCGGTCGATGTTACCAACTATCTGTTCATCGCATTCTAAATCATGTACTGATGAGTGTTATCTACAGCTCCCACCATTGGCACCTTTGTGAATAATGAATCAAGATCCAACTAAAATTCTCTGCCCTGAAAATTTCCGTGATTCATGGTCGAATAGACAAAATCAATTAGAAGATTTGTGATGTCTCTGACCGTGGATCTACACAGTGTTTACAGTAGGTTGACTATTTATACATATTTTTCCGGTACTCCGTTATTTATGTCACTGGTCGGTCGCGAAAATGCATAAGATTGTTTTACAGGTGGTTACCACCTATACGGGCTATCTCAGAAAAGTGCAAAAATACAACTTCTAATAGGCAGAAGAAATTCTACTTATTACATCCTACTCTGAAAACTTGAGACGTCAGTCTTCATAAGCTTTCTGGGCCAAGCCACCACCGCGCGACTGGTCTTAAACTATGAAATAACCGATGTAAACAGTTACTATGTAGAAGCTGATCCATAGTTAACTGCCACATTTTAGCCATCTAGCCATTTAGACATGCGTTTCATTGTAATGACAGGATTAAGCATTACAGACGAAATCCTTTTTCGTCAACCGGTATTTGGTGACTCTGCCCTCTGAAAAATTTCAAGTAGCAAATATCATTATCGTCGTTTTTGTTCAAAGTTTACTTAAGGTTGAGCCAAGCTTTTGGATCGCAAACGTTTCATCACCAGCCGAGGTGACATCGTCAGTGGTCAGTACTCAAACAACTTTGAAAATTCCCAGCCTAAGAAACAAAATACATCGATATTTAAAATTGTTGAAAATACCGTCGTTTTCTTTGTATCCGTTTTGTTACGGACACAAAACTCACTATTAAACTTGCATCTAATATCCCTAATTTATCTGGCAAAATAACCCCGTGGTCATAGTGGAGATAAAACCAGTCTCTTACCAAACACAGTTCATCATTTATGCAAGCTCATATTAAATGCACGAATCTTGGTTGGCTGATGAAAAAACGGAAAACTTTAGGACCATGCGGAAACTGGCGCATTGCCTGGTGCATTGTGCAACCGAGCAAATGTTATTTAACGCCTTACGTTGAAGGAGACTGTAAATATTGTTCGCTAATAAATTCGGAGTCAGGTGTTTGATAGCTGAACCTAACTTTATATCATCCACGTATTTAGTCTGTCATGAAATCAGGAATGCCATTAAATTTGTGCGAACATTCTCACGTTTGGTTCAGACCGCCATACTGCTTTGGTTGCCTAGACATTGCCTTATCTGTATACTTTGCTTCAACTCACCTTGGTTATTTTGTGCTTTCCAGGTCCATCAGGCAACGTTTTCGGAGCTCGCTACCTCAGTGCACGCTACAACAGGAATGTTGCGGGCGATTTTGTATTCCCAGTGAATTAAGAGTTAAGTCATCCCAATTGTATTATCAAATTTGTACAATATGAGGGCCTTTTTTATTCCTCATGGATATTAGCATCAATACTTCAAGCTACTTTGCATCTATCCTGATAGCGACAATTTTTCTTTAGAAAATGATAGTTGAAGAAAATGCATACCGTGATGTTTGTCTTTCTTTCTCACGGACAGCAGGTATTCTAAAAACCACTACTTGATTAATTGCAGTTCATGTTGCTGAATTTAAGAATTGTAATGGAACGCAAACATATGAAGCTATAAGCTTATGTCCAGATTTTGGGACGATTTGAGGCAAGAAAGTCAGTCTGATGACTGAGCTTTGAGTTTCCTAATTTGATAACATATTTTCAAATAGTTTCCAAAATTTTCCAAACATGTGATGCATTCTTAGACAGGACTACTCAAGATACTATCACCGGTAAACTTTTCAACTCCTTTAGTTCTTGTCGCCAACTCCAAATGGGTTTGGCTCCGTTTGGGCGGTGTCATGGTCAAAGTTCTTTTGCATGATGGTTAACAATTTAATGCACTTTTTATCATCATCATCATGAAGAACGATCTGAACCAAACCTGGGAAAAGATATTTTCGAGTAACGGGCAGATGTCTACAACAGGCTACATATAAACTTAAAAAATGGTATTTCGATATTTTGTAAAGTAAAAAATCAACTAGAAGCTGTAAATTTAGTAATGGCCGACATCTGAACTTGTACATCTGAACGAACAGCAACCGTTGCACGTAACCCGGTTGAAAGGGTGCTAAAAGTACGCAAAATTATTTACTTCAGATAAAATAAATTGTAAGCATACTTTTAAAAAAATTCTGTCTCATACGACATCAAAAACATCCCTGATTGGTATAGCGCTTAAAATCAAATGAGTTGTTCACTTCCCATCAATGAAAAAGTAGAAAATCAATCCATCAGAAGTTGAAAGCATGCAATAAATTGGAAAACTGACATGAAGAAAGACTACAGAAAAACAATCCGGCTTCGTATATGATACAAATCGAATTTCAGTTGCCTGTGGTAGTCCAGTCGAGGAGCTGAATGGCCCATTCACTCCGAAGCATAAATAAAACGGGATAAATCAAATAGTGAGTCTGGAGAGAGGGGAAAAGACCGAATTCTCAAATGATGAATCAAGTTGGTCACAAGCGACTGAAGCCTGGCAAGTTATTTCAGATACCGAACCAGAAGTCTCTATCTATTCCAGATGCACTACTGATTGTGCATCGTTTGACATGATGCCGAATATCGCAACAAACGGTGTGTATAATAGCTAAGGTGGAAATAAGGCACTGATCCGTGTCCGAAATAGGAATATAATAACTATTCACGTCCAAATCAGAATGCGGTGTCAGTGAATTATTATCAAATCTCCGCATAACTAGTGTTTACAAAAGCGTGCACTGAAGATTGAGAATTACAACATTTTACTCAACGTATGCTAAACGGAAACCAATCACTATTGTGCTATGCATTTATAATCGCTTCAATGTTTCCTCCCCAGCAACCAGCATTGGCTTCGTCAGCAGATAGTTTATCAGAAGGACCTACAGCTGTCGGCTGACAAGGTTAATAACGGAAGGAGCACAAATAATTAGAAATTTGTTAAGCGAACGGGCAAGCAACAGAACACACTAGGTAAGCACTGGAATTTTAGTCGCAAAACTTCAAGAAACCCATCCTACCTGATCATCAGCCTCTATTGGTTTGCGTGGTAGAAATCCCAGTAATTACAACACGATCAAGCAGAAACCAATTTGATGACTCTCAGAATTTCATTTTGTCGATGTTACTGCTTCCTTGTACGGTACTGTCATTATTTTCCGTTTTAAGAATGAAAAAGGCAAGTCAATGAGCATTATTTAACGCAATTCTCATACCTACAATCGTTCGCACCGAGTCGTCGAAACTGACTCTCAATATTCTTAAAATATCCTTTATGCAAAATGCCTTCGGAACTGTACTTTTCCTCATATCAAGTATCTCCCAACCATCCGGTTCTGAATAAAAATGCATCTTCGTCTGTTCTTTTGAATTTCTCAGCAAACCTAACAATCAGTGCAAAATACTGAGTTGTGACTGTCCACTATCTGCCGCGCCTCCACTTGTTTACCTTGGTGTTGTATCCCGTTTTGAGCAATTCTTTTCAGTTCTTTACCACCTATTCCCTCGGCATCTGTTTTGCGGACGCTTCAGTGAAATCCTAAGACATAGTCCCTCAGCAATTTCCTCATGGTTAGACAACTCTCACTTTGTAAATGCTTTCGATCACACAAGCCGTAGATTTAAAGAAAAGACCAAAACATTCTACTAAACCTCCTCGGTGTACAGACGTAATTCCCGTCGACTGATTTTGCGTTAAGAACCAGCAGATAAGTAAAGGTGCGAAATTACAGATCACTCAAAAGTTCTTGTTTGAAAGAATATAGTCTATGGACATCAAGGTATAATGGGCATTAATAGCCTCTCTTTAATCCCTCGTAGTCTAATACTGTGGTAGCAAATGATCGGCGATTCAGCAAGCGTGTGAAGTTTCTGTTCGCCAGATTCATACGGTTAATTTGGACGCATTGCCTTAGATGACGCAGTTTTCCATTCCCTAAACGAGCTTCACCATCAGAGGAATTAGGTTTATTGGGTCTGTCGATGAAATTGCTTGGCCGGAATAATTGTCCAATGTTTCATGCGGCGACAGCAGAACGTGTTTGGTCTTTCTGTTTTAGGCTCTACTTCGTAGGTGCTCATGCATTCCCACTTGAAATGGTAAACATCAGAAATTTGCAACTGGCGGCCATCGTTTAATTGAGGATGTAGGTGGTCTGTTATATCTTACAAGAGATCATCCATCTAGCTGCAAACGTTCATGCTCTTCACAGATGACGTCTGATGCCGTGAATGAGCCTAATAAAGCCATCGACGCGAGACTTATTTCTCAGTTCATTCGAAATTTGGCGTTTGTTAATTAATGCACGTGAATTAGTCACTTTTCATTCGAATTGTTAACAAACCACCCAGCTTTTCATCTTAGAGCACCAAGGAGGCAAACATTACGTCCGCTGTGAAGTCAGATTTGATATTGAAATGAAGACTAACACTTTCACATAACTTTCGAATTATTTTTCTGAAAAGAGACTTCCAGTGGAACCCTTCAGTCATCAATAAGTTACAGTATTCATAAAGTGGATTTGCCAGGTACACGCATTTTTGCACGTTTACGCAATGTCAGTGTGAATTTTGTTATAAACTTTTCAATCACATGCTGCCCGAATCATTTGCCGTAATGATCACTGTTAATTATTCTAGGTGGTGGACTTATATTTTTAGTCACAAATTGTTAAATATGTTCATTTCCGAGGTCGAAAACAAGGCCACTGCCAGGTATTGGTCCAACAGATTAACAATCCCAGAAACTCTGTCATTAGTTTTGACCGAGGAAGTTGGACTTTTCACTGCAATTACAAAGCAGAATTAGCTCTGTTAGTTCATTGTTTGATAGCTTAATGGATATTTCTGAATTTCATTTCTCATTCATTCGTCGATAGTTCGTAATTACGAAAAATCGAGTGAACGTTTGCCGTAAAATAATCTTGGTTTCCATTTTTCCATTACTTTCTTTTTGTTTAGGTTATGGTGATTCTGTGAAGGTCCTACGACAGTGGCCCACAGAGGGCCTTGCTGCAAGGACATTCATGAAAAATATCCTTTTGGCAACAACTTGAATTTTGTCGTTGGGCGATCTCTGACAAACAGGGATCTCTAAGCCAATTCTTCATCTTTCCTATCGCTTCTTTAATGCTTTGTGAAAGTTAGCAAGCAATGTTTTCGGAACTGATAAAGTCTGCAAACTGTGAGAGATAAAGTTTCTCAGTTCTGAAGAACGTGACGCAATTGGAAGCACAAAAGACGTTGAGAACCCCAAATAGGTACGACAAAAGTACAACAATCCACATTAATCGTGAAAAATGTTGTCGAAAGGAACTCGCATTTTGGTACAACGCTATTATTATCATCTGAAATTTTAGGCGTAACTGTTTCAAATGATAAAACCTTTTTCTATAGAAGCAAATTGCATTCCCGTCGTTGTCACAAACAATCTTTAGTAAAGGTAGATAAAATAAAATTGGATTGTTTTTTACTTTAACTTATTTGATGGATTATTCGCGACCACAGAAACATGGATCAGAAAATTCCATGGGACAAAAGCAAAATCCGTCGTGAAGATTATTGTTGACCTCGGTCTTATTACTTTTAGTGTCAGTAGACTCCGCCATCAAGGGATATTTTGGACATTCGGCGGGACTTTAAAGCATTTAGGAGTCACAGCGACCGTCAAAACTGATGCAGGCCTTCGCTTAGGTTAATGGTTCACGGGAAAATGTGATTTATGACGGATCTTTAGACTAGATAAGTTTCACCACCAGAGAAGACTACGGAATCCGTGTGAAGCCGCTCAGCTTGCTATCTAAGACATTGAAATGTACACTTTAAAATAGTTTTGGTAAGGGTCACAAACTTATCTCGTTTTCTGTTTTTTTCTCACCCGAAGGTTGATAGATCGATTGGAGAAGTTGTGCGCAATATCCTGTGGCAAGAATGGAAGCTATGAATCAATATACCTCATTCACGAAAATAATGCCAATAATAATAATAGTGAAAACAAAAACGTTAGTACTAATATCAATCACCTGAATAATGTTTACCACCAACATTGTCATTACTAGCATCCTAATCATTGCTACTGGTTTCAACGTTTGGCAGACGTCAATTGGCTCCGTTTTCATCAACCTCTGACCGCTGAAACATGAGAATGTTCCATGGACGGTGTTCATCACTAGTTTTTGCATCGGAACGATCACGTTTATTCACTGCGGTACTGTACGTGCAATAAATAAATCTACAGGTCAATTATGCATGCTGAAAATGAATACTCCTTTGTGTATATAAAGTGACTCATATAATACTTAAGGAATGCCGAACTTCGATTGTTAAACTCGCCTTCAGAAAAGCTACCCACGCTAGTCGAAACGCTGGCGCATCACATCTACCAACAACGCTGTGTTGTTAAGGTTATATCATTCAAAATTAAAACCAATACATGGCGCATCGATTTTTCGATATATTCTTCACGTCATTTGGTCTAGATTCTATTGAACTTGTAACACTTTGTTACTTTGAAGAACCGACCGGGAAATTTGAGCATATTAACTATTAGCAAAGCTCGGTTACTGTATGACCGTAATGCAAAACCCGCTAACTGATAGACTAAGGATGAAAAATTCGAAATTTGGCCAGATTTAATAAGATTTCAATACAAATCTCTGAATGGTGAGTAAATTTTTCCATTTTTTGGATGCTGGCCCCGCCAAGCTTCTACGCACTATCAAGGTAGCTTAATGACACGTTATATGATGCGTCAACTTTTTGACACGCTAAAAACGAAACGCATTGCCGATAAATTAACAATAAAGCGAATTCAATAGGCAGTGAGATCTGAAACTATTAGCTTACCGTTACTAACCAGTGACAACTTTGCTATTGAGAAGATGAAATACTACCAATTTTTGAGTTCAGTGCAACTCGCTATTTTCGTTGGCTAGAATGCATTGTATTTTTATCAACAATTATCCTCACTGGGTATTAAGTAAGAGGAATTTGTCCGAAACTACTTACTTTATAGAAATGAATTTCCTGTCCATGGATTTCGTACGTCCTCAACTGAGGATTGTCTTCAAAGGCTGAACAAAATTCATGCACACTGAAAGTGAATGCTGGCTTTCCGTGTTCGACAGTTCGCTCTACATTCCATTTTGTTGTCATACTAATCATTGAGGTTTCGTGCAAAATGTCAGACAGTAATCGAAAGTCGTTTGTGGACAAAATGAACGAGTCATCGGTGCACTTGGAGATTTATTCGTTTCGTGCCTTCTTATGATCAGAACTGACCATATGATATGTATGTACTGAAAGTAGTGCAATCCCGCCACATGCCTCTACGAGCAGACCTTGGCGTTCAAGTGGTGTTGGCCGAGAAATTTTGGAACTTAAATTAGTGAAAAAATTTCTTGAGTGCGCATCACCACTTTGCCGTACAGTTTAGCTTGCATGAATACCTAAAAAATTGTCTCGGTGAAAAAGAGCTAACAAAAGAAATGATGCCCTCAATCAATGTTTGGCACGACAGAATCGTCAAACTCTCTCACGAGTTTTGAGTCACGTAATTCCCCAGGGGCACGTAAGAATTTCCCCATTGGCGCCATGTCTACTTCAATTAACAATTACGTCTATAGGCTAGAAATCGTTTAAAACAGAGAAGCAAACTGTGCTACATCACAAATAATCATCTGATCACTTCACCAAGTGCATATCTTAGTTTCTACTTTTTCATTTCAGCCCTGAAAAAAACAGTAACTGAATGAGCATTGACAGTTTCGTCAATTATTCCTTTTAAAATGTAAAGGGAGATTGGCTTCCACAGTTGAAAGCAAGTGTGTATCGATACGCAATCTTTGTACCTTCGCAGCCCAGCGAATTTTGCAATTCAAGAATATCAAAAGTTATCTGGTTGAGGAAAAATAGGAGACAAGATATTCAACGAATTTTTTGTCCGTTCTTCTTTCAGCATAAGAAGAAGGAATAAGTACTTGCGTTGTTGCCTGAACACAACCTAATTTTGAGAATACATCTGATATCTGCAGTAGAGACAATCCATTCTTAAAGATGGAACGTATGAACGAAGGCAGCTAACCGTTTTCAGGAATTTAAAGAATATTGCCATTTGCACCGGACATAAGCTGACTGATAAACATACTTTAATGGGTCATGCTGCCTTAGTAGTTTATCAGTTCCGTAACTGCAACGATTAGTCAGATATCAATAAGAATTCGAGAGGGACTGGTGATACTTCATGTGCATCCCCAAAATGAAGTCAGTAGTCTAGGTTTGGGAAGTGTCGTATCTTGATCACAGCGGAAGCTACGGCGATCCTTCACAATTCTCCATTTTGCAATCGACAACAATTTGTGGTCGGTCAGCTCCTGTGGTTCATCCTCCACCCAAAACTAAACTTAGGCCAGACATCGACACAGTAGATTCGGCAGTCTTGGGTTCAGGAATGGAACCTTACTATCCAAATTTCAGCCATATTTCTATTTGACTGACATAATCACTATCAGTAATTTGTTGTTGTAGTAACAAGCATGCAAGAATGACCGCCAACTTCTGTTTCCCCATGGTGCCCAGGGGGATTTTCGGACAACTGAAGGTGAAACTTTTGCAATGTGAACATCACGTGTGGCAATCGGAATCTTCAGGAAACCAATGAGGTTCTGCCAGAATAACAAGGCTCCGCAATCCAGCGGCGAAGTATCCCGCTGTTTCTGCTAACTGTCCGTTGAGTCAAGATTTCGTTGGAATTAAAGACATGGAAACGCAACTCTTTCAGGAATCTTTATCGTTTCAATGTTTTCCTCGTATCGTTGTACCAGAATTTGTACGTGCTATTAGTACTACATGCTCAAAATTACAATCTTACGCTTGAGGATTATTTGGTGGAAGTAACTGTTACCCTCATATTTCTAGTTGAGCAACCATAAGAAACAGTGAATCATTATTGAGGAGTCACTCATGCTTACTGTGTGCCACTGCGACAACGAGTCTGCAGTATAATTTCTGACTGTAATAAAATCCTGATAGCCAGAAGTCTGGCTAAATGACAAATAAAAATTAAGGGTAATTTTTTGGATATCACCAGTGTTGCAAACGTTTACCCAGAAGGATATTCATGAAATTCAGTGGAGCAACGGTAACATCTCATGATGATTTATTCACGAATAAGAACGCATGATTTATAATGGCTTCCAGAAGCAGATTTATATATGCATATCCTCAAATCTTAGCAATTTAGAGTACATTCTTAATTCCGAGGTTTATTTTTCTACAAGTTCGGTTTCCGTCCGCAAACTCACACTGATCTAAGGTAAAAGACGGGGTAATTAAGAGCTTAGCCCAGAAACTGTTGCGTTATTGATCTTACAGATTAGTCTGTGTTCACATTGGTCATTTTCTTTGAAAGTCCTTGAAAGTCTTAAAGAACTTCCCTCAGGTTGCCACAGTAAATGATTTTGTTGGGCTCATTTATTGTCATCTTGTTATGTTGTTCGTTCTCTTTTATCCATGCCATGTCCGGCTTGTATTGGATCATACTGATCTTATATTCACACAGTATAATCTAAATTGGATTCTGAGAAGAGCTGTCTAGTCAAACAAAATTGGAGATGATATTAAATTTCCAGAATTAAGGTCCCTGATAGTGTCAGTTAGCAAAGCAGAACTGTGAACCGCAAACGAACAGTTTAAATGTTAATGTGTGCACAAGAGGATGTTACGTTATCGTTTCCCATACTAATTGGGAATTATATCAGTTGTTTGCGGAGCTACCGTCCTATTGGCTCAGTGAGGTAGCGTTCTCACGGGTTCGTTCTCCTTTGTCAGCGCTAACCAGACTGTCGTTTGGACTTCGAATGCAAACAGTTTACCCTTTTTTAGTAGGTCTGACATCAACAGACTGCTAATGAATTTATGATTGGTGCAACTAGAAGCAGGTGGTAGACTGAATTAAAAATTGTACTATGTGGAAATCCTGTAATTTGGTCAGTCGACATGAAAAGACATAAGGCAATAGGTATTTCCTAAGTCAGCAGACAACACAAATTACAGGTCAGAAAATTATGCATGAATTAACTTTTCTTTGCGTTTACCGTACTGCCAGTAGGCATTTTTGAGTTGCTCGCGTTTTCCGAAAAACTCGCCGATTTGCAGGATCAAGATGAAAATTAAATTGTTTCAGGACAAAGGAAAATAGAAAAATAGGTTTGTCTTCTGCTGAAAATGTTTCAAAGCTTCCTTTTCTAAGAGATCTAAACGGATTCAGTATTTTGTCAAAACGCGGTTGGATAAAACTCACACCGGTTAAGCTAGAAAATATAACACCCATCACTGATTGATACTATCATCCACATATGCACACAAAGGACACGGCGTAACTAGTATTTGCTATGACATTATTTCAGTGTTCAGTCGGAAATGAATGGTCTACGGTGGGTCCAGCAACCAAAAACCTAAATTTTCATCCTGGGGATTTTGTCAGCTTGGAAAGTTCCGAGATATTCTCCCTTGCGAAATCAGCATGACAAACCTGATAAAATTAGAAATCGAATTACACCATCACAGTACGCGCCAACTGGGAATCGGAATATTGCCTTCCGTATCGCGCAAGTCTATTCTCAGCCTCGTTCCTACCAAGAGCCGAATAACTCAAATATCTTACCACAACGGTTAATCATGCTTGGCAAATGACGCACAAAGAACGTCAATCAAGGATCCCATCGCTGTACCTACACAAATTGTGAAGAATTCCCAACATCATGCACATAAAATAAAAAAAGCCTTTTTGTAGGTAGTTTCCTTAAATGTCAATGTGTTCGCATCGCAATGTTGCCGATCAGGACGATTTTTCTGCGCTCTATCCTTAGGCACGATACACAAGAATACACTGCCTCAATGCGTTCGCAGAATAAATCACTGTAAGAAGGCGGAAAGAAAATTAATTGAGCAGGTAGTACTACATGTTCGGGGGAAATAGATCTACTGCTTATCGGATCTTTTGGTTAGTATGATGTGGACGTTCACTGATCTGTGAACATGGTCTTTGTTAATCCCAGTAATTACGTATGTTTTGTCGTGTCTCGGCGCGTTGCCTGTTTGGGGCAGAGACCGGACGGCAACTGATTCAGGTACCTTAAATCTTTCAGCCCTTTCACTGGCCATTTTGATGCACCCCATCAGTGTGCCACTCATTGTCAGAAACGATTTGGGATGAGTTCACTAGTAAGTTTGCCTGAATGTTGCTCCGTCTAATTATTCAGCCAAACAATGTCCCACGACAGTTTCTATTGGCATTTACTTTGCATCGGTAAAAAGCCGATGTACCTTCGGATATTCCGAACTGACTTATCCAATATGACATACCTGAGGATTTCATATGTCGGGCAGTTTCATGGTTCATAGGAACTCATTGCATCAAAAGCTTCTTAAACGTAATACGGAGTTTATCGTGAGGGTTTTGAAAGATATATGGTAGCCAATATTGCTTTTAGCCGAATGAGCTGTCGAACTAGCCGTAATGCTGTTTAATATTTCATCTAATGCTATACTACTGAGTACAGTAGTTTTTACAACTATAAATGAAGTAAGTCGTATTTTGCGGAGAAGTTAGTCAGGAAACTGGTCTTATGGGGACCTTCGGTGAAGCTCTTATCTTGACTTTGTTTGGCAGAAACTGGAATCAGTCTTTCACTAGCGGATTACTGATTAATGCTGTTTCGGAAAACTAAAACTCGCGACCCCACCGTTTTTGTCTTTTCAATACGATATTCAATTTTAACAGATAACTGCTCTATAAAATGCACAATCCACCTTAATTGTCTCACCTGTCGTATACTGAACTCTATCTTAGTTACCATCACATACGAACAAAAGTAAATATTGATCTGGAAGGTAGGTTGAAATCAATCGGACATATCTATCCACATGCTATTCATCGTATATATTGTATATCGTCCGCTTTTGTTCTTGTTTGTGCCCTTCCTTTTACTGTCACAAAGACAACAACAATAGCAGCACCATTCACAAAAACGCCAACGAAAATAAAGCGAGGGCTGCAGTAACGCCAACACTGGCCAGGGGAACAACCATAATAAGCACTCACGGGCAATCGTTCTCATTTCGTTTGTTCTATCTTCACTGCGGGACTCATGTGACGGACCGAACCACAGTTTCGTTACGTATCCATCCATCCATCCATCCATCCATCCATCCATCCACCAATCCATCCATCCACCCACCCATCCATCCAGCCAGCCATCCATCCATCCATTCATTTGTCTGTGCATCCAGCATCGCGCCCGTCTGTCAGCATGCGTACCGACGCAGAAACAAGCGCACATAATGTGCCATTTGGACGTCCTGTAATTGTGTCACGCTGTGAGCTATCTACTCGTGTTAAGGCGGAGCCCCACGTTGGGTTCGGGACAGAGGGGCGGCCGCTGGGCGCAGGACGACTCCGAATGGAGCCAAACAGACAAGCTCACAAGAGATTACCGCACATCCTATCCCGCCAATAAGCCTTATATGATGCATCTATCGCGTAAATTTCCCATATTTCCAGCCTGAATATTATAGCCACGTTACGCGCAGTCCATGTGCTTCATGAAATAGAAAACAGCAGGGACACATACATATGTACGTAAACAAGCTCATTGGACAGCAGACGAACATTGTGAAAATTGCCTGCGTGATAAAAAGGGAGATATAAAGGCGAAAGAAACGAAACGAAACCGAAACACAGAACCCCTGGGCCATTATTAGCGTCATGTGTCTATGTGCACGTGTATGTGTGAATGTGCATACAGGTGCGCGTGTGTAGATATGGTGGGCGTGTATGTGAACGAGCATTTTCACCAATGTTAATCGCAGTGAGCCCCACCGAATCGTTGTTATGCCAGTTGAAAAGACGGGGCAGAATCTGCGCCATGTTAAGCAAAAGCAGAACTTTAAAAGATGAATTCGGAAACCTATTCCCAAATACGATGGCTAGTCTCATATGTTTGCCTTGCAAAAACAAAAAAGAATGCATAAAAGCGGATTATATATATATAAATATATGTATATATAATATATATAATATATATAATACATATATATATAATATATATAGTATATATAATATATATATATATATACAACCTGCCTGGCGAATGTCGTGTCGTTGCGTTTGATTTCACCTTTTATTAGGCTAAAATTTACCGCACACTTGAGGTAATATGATATTTGATGATTCCTAACAAGGATGAAACAGCTGTACAGTGCTTCCATGGTTTCTTTATGGTGAGTTGAGTGATGATATCACATGGTGAATTATTTCATGTAATATGATATTTGCAGAAGTGATCATTGCACCTCCTTTGAGATTTCAGTTTCTGGGTGGAGATATGGCCATTTGAGACAAATGATGTTTCCAGGAGGCAGTAGATATGAAAGACTGCGTTGGCTGTCTCTGTGAAAAGTTTGACATTGTCATTGAACAGGGGTTCAAAAGAGAGGCAGGCAGATGCGAGTGCAAGGGATTTCTGAAGAAGAATAAGGTTGTTGTGTGAAAAGTAACAGAGGCGAACTTGAATTTGATTTATTCACCTGAAGGGATGGAAAGCTGACCTAGAGTATATCATGGGCCTTAACAAAAGCACACAATGATCATTACTTGAAATTGGAGCGGGTGGTTTCAGGGGAAATAAATCAGGGTGACTGGCAATAATTTTATCTAAAATGGAGTCGCCTCTGCTGGGAGAAACGCATAGGTCAGTCAAATCAGGCAAAGTTAGGAGTAGAGTAGATGTATGATTGAAATTGCCTACAGTAATATGCAGATTATCCTCAAGAAGAGGAGTAATAAATACTGAAAATATTCGAAAAAAGATGCATTGTGTTGCGAGCTAAAGGGTACAGTATATGAGTTCGTTATGATGGTGCTTGTATGGAGAGACAACCTATGATGACACTGCATCACTAGACAGTTATTTCCGTTTAGCAAGTGCGTATGAGTAACTTCAGAATTGCCGGACCAGAAGGAGTTTATGTATGTTGCCCATCGCCTCCAGTCTTCTCCTCGTCTGAAACACTGTCCGGCCGATAGATTCTGACGCTGTCTATCGACACGAGTGAATCAGCGATATCCGGGTTCAGCCACGATTCTTGTATGCAAATGACACACGTGTGAACATGGGTCGGTGATTGAAGTGTGAGGGACAGATCCGACGTTTTCGTAAACAGGGAGTGGATGTTGGTATCCAACACAGCCGGAATGGACACCTTGGCTGGAAGGGTGCATTTAAGAGCTGCCTGCCAGCCAGCACGAGTGCCTCTTTTAGATCGATTAGAAGATCAATGAGGTGCAGCATTGTGTGATCCCAGTCCATGTTGAGAAACGATGCGGCTTTTGAACCAAAGTAATTCCGAGCGATTGTAGCTTCGAACGGAGAACATAATCGATCTAAATATCCGACAACAACACGACAAAATAGGATGACACCGAACTGTAGCGCAGTCAGTCAAAGGGTGCGCGTGTGGTAAGTAGCCATTCGGTAAAGAAGTCCACAATGCAGATTTGCATTAGTGTTAAAAGAATATTTCAAAATGGGTTGTGTTAGTGGCTTTACATAAGGGAGAGCTACTAGAATGCAGAGCATTCAGTAAGACCTCCTCCCAGTAAATGAAAGGCAGGCTTTGTGACTTCAATCTTAGAAATCCTTCTTTTCATATTATGCCAACCAAACGCTTGACCTGACCATTAGTGTGGATACTTTGATTCGGTTGGTATGATGCTAGCATTGTGAAGTTGTTTAAAAATCGCACAGGAAAGAGAGACCATGACCAGAGTAAATATATAAAGACAGTCCGAAGATAGAAAGTAACTGACAGAACCAGGAAATGGTATTTTTATCCGTAGCAACATAACGGACAAACATGAACGAAAAAGACTACTCCTCAGTGGTATACCGGAAACAAGGATTTCTGGTAACAGAAGGTCAACATTCATTCGTTCAAAAGGTTGTTTGACTTTAATGAGGCTTTCGTACGAGGCAATGGTAAACCTGTGGCATGACAGTGATCAATGCCATCTATGTATTCTTCGACAGGGAACGAGAGAGTATTGCTGAGATGACATGGAATTTTCGTTCGGGCAACCTGGTAGTGTCCTGCTCACAAAGAATTCATGGATCCCAATGGATAACTACTGATTTGGAGGAGGAGGAAGACAGAGAAACGGTCATAAGTGGTGAACTATGCATGCTACTTATTTTCATTCGCCCATTTCTCGCTCAGTGGCTTATTCCACCACCATGGCTCCAATGGCAATTGGTCCATACTCAGATTTGTGCTAATATATTCGTGCAGCGTTTTGAAGTCACAGAATATGTAAGGCACACTGCAAAAGCCATGGAATAGTGCATCACTCGCTGGATATTTTCGGTCCGGTCAGCATCATAGTGAAAGGAGGAAATTTCTAGTTTCCATCACTGAAAGTTATCATTTTTTGAGTCGAAACGTACACAGGGGAAGTGGAACTTTGATTGGTGGCCAGAGTGAGGTGACGATCTAGCAGATAATGGACCGAGTTGTAGACAGATTCACCGATAGCATACGCTTCTTTGTCAAGACTCGAAAAGTGCCGTTTGCTACGTGGGAATGTTCGCGCGAGGAATGCCACTGGTCGCCCATTCCGATATAAAGTTGTTGCGTTTAACGATTTCTTTTCGATGAGCAGAGGGCTGCTGGCCTCCGCGGCGCCTGCTTTCTGAAAATCAAATTACGATTTTTCAAATGCACGAATGATATTATGGGGTTATGGGAAGCTGAATTACGAACCACTGGATGAATATTGCCAGAAATTGAAAGGATCCAGCAGGAATAGTATGCAAACAAACCAACAATACTTTGCTGTTACTGTAAGTTAACTGTTGAAGCATATTGTATAGTGGTTTAAATCTTTCGGGGTAGATTTTGATGACTCCAGAGGATATTAAACAACCAGAAAGACTGTCAAATATTCTTACTTTCGTTTAAAATAAGACCGAAGCCGCTGATTGCTAGTCGAACAGGTCACATTTTAGTCAAGTTTCTTTGCTGTGTATTCAAATGCGGTAATGAGACCGCATAATCGCATTTATCCATTAATCGGGTTTCTTGAATGATGTGGTCGATGGTTTGTTGAGAACTCGTTGCTCCATTGGTCATTCCAAAGGTAATTTGCCCAAACTGATGCAACTTACCACATGCCTCAACAGCCATGAACTATTTCTCTTCCTTGCTTATGGAGACCGATGATAAGGATTCTGCAGTTCGAACGTACTAAGGATATTATACCGTGTTAATTCATTGACCATAGTGTCAATTCTTGGTAACGGAAAAGCGTCAAGGTAAGTTAAATGATTGGTCGTTTGGCGTTGACAGGCAACCATGATCCTCTCATGATTTAACCTGGTCGTTGCGAGAATCTTCGCCGACCTTCGGGAGGCTGAAGACTCGATAATTTTCTTGTATCAAACGCTGGATTTCGTTAGAGTTAAAACGTTCGTCCTGCCCAGGATGGCCTGTAGATTTCATGGCATTTGATCTGCATTCCTCGGATAAATATTTGAAGAGCCAGGGGCCGTAAGACTGGTCGATACTGAACCTCAGAGAAAAAACGTTCTGTCACTGTAAAACATTATTTCTACTTATTGATCTAGCCTCTAAAAATGACCAAGCGAGATATCAGCGCAAAAATCAGGTGAGCCTGATAGACAAATACTGCAATATAATTCATTTTTACATTTGACGGACACAAAAAGTGACGAAGATTAATGCCAGTAAGATCATTGGAAAATATGGATATCTTTTTTCTTGTTCAGCTTTACAGGGAGGTGTCGGACAGCCTCTGATGAGATGCAACTTTTCAAACTTCCTTAACCAACGAGGCCCCGAGGTTCGCACCGATAACAGTGTAGTGAAGAGATAAGACAAGGCTCCAGGAACTATCAAACGTTTTGCAGACCATAGACAAGAACCATCTGGGGGATCAAATTACCTATTCTATTTCTATTGCAAAGTAGTCCAGTCTCCTTCAGTCAGGTTGAAACAAAATATCGTTTATTGGTAAGTTAATTCGGTCAGCTAGAATTGTCACTCACTAATCACACAGTTTAATGCCCCAACTGGCACACCACTAGTGACTAAATGTCTTACGTCCTTTTCGTTCTGCTAATCGATCGAGGCACAGTTATTGTGATGTTGCTGTATTTGTGTTGAACTTTGGCAGGGTTGCTTACCGTCAATCCAGTCCAGTCTACAAATCGCAAACGTTACTCAAACAATAGTTGACGATAGTCCCAACCACTAGTCGTCTTGGTTAAAACAGTGACCTACCTAGTCTTAGTAGGGGATTTCAGATGGGTACTCGTCGCATTGTAGAAAATATGGATAAGCTGGTTCATATTGTCGTCCAGATGCCCACAAATCGATTTCCTAAATTTGGTCAATTTCTTTCACCTTTACTAATGTATGACAGCTAAATTTCTTACAATTCATTGGAATTTTAGATAAAATATATTTCCCCGAGACCAGTCTTTAGATGACTACCCTTGGGCGACCAATATGTGTGTATGGAATGCTGTCGAACAACGTGAATTCCTAATCGAATAAGGGAGAGAAAAGTCAGAGACGAGGCCGACTGACTTAGATTTCGGCACTTCGGTCCGGATTATCCCTGTAATTTAAACGAAAGTATGATACAAGATTTACTTACTGAAAGAAAGCTTTAAATTTTACACCCTGCCTGATTAGCCCCAAATCCCACAATAACGACAGCAACAAAGCACTTTTCGTCTTAGTGCGGTCAGTTTCACTAACGTCAAATGTGTGTTAATTGACTTTGCGTGAAAATCGATCAAGTAATTCGAATAAGCACATTCAGATCTAGAGGATGTAATTTTGGCACAAAATCCAAGTTGCTTAAATGATTGTCAACAGCCATTCAGTTTTACAGTTTGCCCCGTCATTGAGCTAGACCCACAAAAGAAGTGTAGTTCTGCATCAGTGAATGCACTGGTCTATCGACATATTTATTTCGCATTTTCTTATTCTTTCTATACATAAACAATCTTAGATCAGAAGCAAGTGAAAAAGTTTACATAAAACCAAGAACTATTCGTTTGTTCGTTGAAGGGCTTTGAATCTGTCCATTATATACTTGATTGTTCCTTGATAATAGTGCCAAAATATAAGAAAATGCAGTAAAACTGCGAGCAAGCTTGTTAACAAAGCAACTTTCACCTTGACAGCGTTTCCCTTCGCATTTGCACGCCGCGACACTCTCCTGATGTGATGACGTCCATCAAATTGGAAATCTCTTCGGCAGATTCCACCTAGTCGAGCAAAACACCTTGATGGGCACGTAGTATTGGCGCATAACCGCAGGTTGCTCTTCTCTTTCGAGTCCGAATTCTCGGACCGAAAGAACGTTTTAGTAAAGTAACTTGATTAGTGTGCGGTGATGTGCTCTGTTCCTAAATAATCGTTACCAAGGAAATTTGTGACAATTCCGAGGCAGGTTAGAAGACAATCTTGCGTTCACACGGAGCGCTGAATGGTTCCCAGTGAAAAGAAAATGAATTATTCAGTTGTAATTCTTAGGACTTAGGGCAACTATCCGGTCGATTAGCTGCTTCTTCGATACCAACATACTGAAGATTTATTGTTCTCCGAATAATTTATCCCAAAAGTCTAGCTCAATGCCACGTAGGCAGCGGTAGACAGAATTAAGTGGAGAATTGCATGATAATTTACACACTGCTTTCTATTCCTTCCACGAGATGACCTATTCCATTGCCGATCCAGATTATCTAACATTAGATGTATGTTAATGGTCGAACATTTTGCTTCTGTATTTCGCGATATCTAGGATGAAAACCATCAGCAGTGCTGAGATATAAAGCAACTCGTATTCGGAAGATCTTCACGTTTTGTTTGAAATATCCTTGGAAGTGTTAGTGACTATCTAATGTAAACAGCATTACATCCGAGCATAAAGAGCATACTCAAGCAAGCATATAAAAACTTCACGACTAGCATTACTTGTCATCTCCACACGTTTCATGCTGTCTCGTGATGCATGCGCAGATGCATCACCAAAGCTATGCGGACAGTACGACCAGGGGATGTTGATATCAAAAGCAGGCATCGCAGAGGCGTACATTTCTGTGGTTTCGTGTTTGCAGCGTGCATTCTGTATTTCGGCACACTGGTTCGGTTGTGTGAGCATTGATGCTAGCCGATACTCCTATTGGGCTTCGACTCACGATAGTTTCTTGTCATTTTGATACTGTCCAGGTCGGTCATGCAACCCATTTGAAGATCGCTCTCCTAGAGCACTCTAGAAGTGCTTCAAAGTAGATTAACTTTTTTTCTAAATGGATTCGGTTTTCATTCGCATGAATACTACATTTGATCACAGTTGCAATATACTTCTCCAGTCCATGCTTGAGCCAATAGGGAAATCCGAGTATGATAGGAGAGCAGTTTTAAGAAATCTACAATAAAACCATTGCGTCGAAATATTAACCTTTCATCACAACAAAGATTCTGCGAAACATCCGTCCTAAAATGCAGAGACATAAAATCACCGAACAATGCAAATCGAGAGAATACTTTCCATTTCAACAGTTTTTCGTAGCTTGCCTATTCGTTGAGGCAGAAATTGGGCATTCACCTTTCGTAAGATATCTTTAGGCATTTTTTGTTATTGTCAGCATAGGCAAATCCCAATCGCAAAAGTGCCTTTTCAGTTTGAAAAATTTATCGTTTCATGTAATGCATGATAGTTTGTTAAGCAGCCCGAAGACCCGCCAAAATCTTTCACTGTTATTCAGTTCAATTCATTCTAACCTCTTTGACAATGAACAATGAGAACAATGAAACTTTTTCGTGGCCGTTACATAGAAAATAATTTTTTTCCCAAACTTTAAGTCTGTACCGATTTTGTCTGGTCGCGGACAATAGAACATACAAATTATCCATCTGACGACGGGAATCTTCACAAATACAATGATATTAGCCCCTTTAACTCACTGTCGGTAGAAATTGTATGATTGTTAGAAGTTGCCTCCCTATTTAGGAATGATTTAATATCAGACTACATGTGTTCTCATGTTCAGATCTACTAAACTGTTCAGCTATAAAATCGAATGTTGATCTCAAGAGGCAGGCTGTCCAGTCAGGCTTGTTCAAAAAATCAAATTCCAAGACTACGATGCTAGATGCTTCACCATTGAGGACGAGTTAAGTGCCTCATAGTATGGTAGTAGATAGGAAATTGTTCTGTACTGATGCCACCGCTAACTTTTGGATTATAACCTATCATACATATTATTATATACATATATACACATGTACGTATTTGCATATAGGTTAGCATGGTGCAAAGTCAAACAATGTGTAAACGAAAAAAAAGAATGGGAAGCATTTTAAAATTTTCCCTGTGCCCGTAAACACTAAAAACGGTCTTGTTCTAAATAATCAAGTGAAAATCTGGCAACAGGCAGCAATATCGTACGTATGTCTAAGGTAATGAAAGGTAAACTGGGGTGTGTAAAGTAGTGACAGTCCTATCACAACCCCAAATCAGCGCAATAATATTAAGCAACGTCAACCGAACTAAAAACAGAACCTCTGGTTATCACCAACGGCGGTCATAATAACACAGAATGGATCTTTTATCAAAACAGGTCCGGCTGCATACCCGATCCGAAGACAACTGGATCAAACAACAAGTCAATAAATAATCGTCAACTTAATCTCAGTGTTCGTAACTATGGTTTATGAAGAGAAAATAACAAATGAGACCGTAAAGTTTCATGCTTGGTTGCAGCCGTTCGGAGAATAAACATTCGAATAAAAGTAATGATTTCGAGGATGGAAATGGCTGACGTTCTTGAATTAATTGACAGTGAAAAACTGAAAACTTCATACGAATAGGAAGACAAATAAAGGGTGTCACTCAGCTTAAATTTTGATGACCTAGCACTTTACGACACACGAACACCATAACAGGTGTCTCATTCGTGGAGGTACTAGCACGTGTCATTTTGTGAGACCTTTCAATTGACCGTTCAACCAGCTGTTAACTATAAATAATTGTGAATCTATAGCACAACCGACTTCGCAACATTAAAAGCTGTATAATAACTAAAGAGCAAATTTATCTATGAACAGCAATATTAACCAAAAAATCACTGATGACGATCAAAAGTAAGCTAAATTTTAACGAAGTTCGTATATCAAGCGACTGTAAACTTCATCAGTCGAGACTATGAACAACCACTATTTTATGAGTTCCAGTTGCGCCCACATTCGTTAGGTTCCTACTTGTTGAGTGTGCTTATTTTCACGTATTTTTACATATTCTGAGATTCTGTCGTTAAATGTTACACCACCATAAAAAAGAACATATCTTCTTAGCCATTTTCAAGTGCTATTTCTGGATCCGCGTTTCAGTCTAGAAACATGTCACTTATTGACTTTGATTTTCGTGTCTGTTTTTCTGAGCATAATTCCAGAAGTCTTATCTTTTGACAACACAGTGCCATTCTGTGACAATTTTGATTACTGGTCCATTCATTATGAATTTCGTCCTCCACATTACCTGCCCTTGCGATCGTTTTGTGTCCATGTTTTAACCTATACTCCCATGTATTCAACTCGATGTAATGACCTGCACATTGTCACAAATGCAATTAAACACCAGGTGAATCACCGGTCGTTTCTTTCGTGGTTTGGTCACGCTTACGTGCACAGACAGACATTTACCCTCCCCCCTAAGTAAGTTTAGTTCTTGCTTTTGTTTTAAAACTGCTCCTGAAATTCAGGAATCCGTTTCACATTTGCTACACCAATAAACTTTCTAAATGAACTTCGAATGTGTATGAACATTTAAGCTGGCCGTAAACTGATGCGACAGGTTTCACTCACAAGATCACACCAACCGAGCAATGAGAAGTGGAAATTATGAGAAGGAAAACCCTGACGGTTATCTGATTTCATATCAACTGGATTATTCGAGAGATATCTATAACTTGGTCGTTAATCGATATCAAGACATCACGAAGGAAGCAAATGGAAAACAAGACAGACCTGCAAATGACTGGAAACTTTTTCTGTCTGGTCTGTTGTCTTGAGGCGGAGTTGGCATCTGGCCGGCTTTTTCTGACCATTCCATATTACCCCAGGATGATGCACACAATAATCGCTTCAAAATATTTATGGTATCTGGTGAATTGCACAAAGAAAACTAAGAATTTCAGCAAAAAGCGCGGAAACCCTGGTGATGCGCAGTTAGTTTCGTACTATTTCTAGCCCAGAGGTAATTGGTAATAGTCTCTTTCTTGTTCGGTTACCATTCACGCTAGTCTCTTCATTGCACAAACAAGAACTTAGGTCAGTTCATCACGAATGCTATGCCGTTGGGGACCATAAATCAAATCTGGATAGTAAGCCATGTTGAAAACAAATGGGTGTAATAGAAACTACTCCTGCGAACATGACAGTTTTCGGACATGGTTTTTGAAATTGCTCCGATTTCATTAAAAAGTAGAATTCCCTCTTCCAACATTCAAATGAAAGCCTTGAGAATGTCAACGAATATGGTTTTTGAGATCGCAATCACTTCTCGTTCAAGAAGATACACACAAACATGCATCAAGCTGTCTCAAAGTTAGTTTATGTAGCACGTTTCATCTTTGATATATCAGAAAAATTTCTATTCTGTATTAACCAAACTGGGCATCCTTCAGGGAATAATTACAGTCGAAATGATATTTTGCTCTCTTGACACGTCACAAAGAATATAGATACAGATTTAGAAACCCATGGTCTCTTGCGCGACTGAAGTTCATTGCCGTTTTAAAGACACAATAGGGTGGCAGTATGCGTCACGTTGTTAAATTCGGGTGGGTTTCAGACTAATTAGAAACTTTTGGTATTTTGTGCAAGTTAAGGTTGGTCCCGTCAAGTTACGCAGGAAGACGAAGCCGCTTTGGAATTAGCCTATGTAGGTAGAAAATTTTCAACTGCCAAATTAGATTTGGTTCTGTAAGTATTGATGCTGACTGACACACTAACTGGGCTTCAGCTCACGTTAGTTACTTTTTGTGTCGTCCGCTTCAGATTATGACGCTTGTGAGCCTCATTAAACAACACGGTCCTGAGTCCGTACTACAACCATTTTATCAATACGAACCGATAATTGGCAATGATTAAAGCAAAACCATGAAGAGAACTCATATGCCAATTGTTTTATACGTCTGTCTCTTCGGACCGGCGGGCTCCATTTCTTTTCGGTATGTTTTGATGAACAGATAGTTTTAGCGACAAGATGTTTTCCATTACAGGGTTTTACCAATTTCCTTGGTGTTTCTGAATAACTGAATAGACCTGATCGGTTAAATGATTTTATTGGGTTCACCTGACGCTAATCACTGGTCGAGCTTTGTGGCTTTATCTCCCTTGATACTGCTACGCATGTCTCACTTGGTTCTACGTTTTCATAATCAAATTAACCAAATGCTTGAGCATATGGGTCACATGTCTTTCTCGGTTCGAAGTTTGTCTTCAACTCCTATTCCAATGGGACAAAGACCAAACAATGCAATTCATGTATTCCTGATTTTGGAGTCAGTTATTTAGCACATGGGATTTCTGTGGCACAATTTTTGAAACATACAGAGTAAACGTGGATAACGCACACAGAAATGACCGATACATGTTGCACAAAGTAACTTCTTCCTGATTATATCCAAATAGAATCTGTTTTGATTTTGAGAACTGTACATTCATTTTTTGAAATACTCGAACATCGGTCAACAAAATGCCTACTGAGGTCTTCATATTGCAACACTTCTAGCCTGCTCAATCTTTAGCTGTTGTATTCTGCTCTTTACTAGAAGTAAATTTCTGGTCAACTTTTTTAAACGTTCGGGGAACCACCTTACGGTCTATTTTTAGAAATCGATTGGCGCTGCGGTAGTCGAATATTTAAGGCTAGAAGTTTTAACAGATCCATTGTCTTTCCAAATGACCTATCCATAAGCTCACTTCTGGTAATTAGTGTGGCTCAAAAACTGATCACGAATTTACTTATTGCTCGAGAAACTTGAGGATAAATATCCTTCCTGTAAACCACTAATCTCTTTTAGTCCATTTAGTCACTGCTTGTGACAAATATCGAGCTCACCTTTCTCCGTGGGATTAGTTGGATCAGTCAGTGAACATTTAGCGTGCAGTTTAGATAAAGTAAACTTCATCTCAACTGTAAAATTGACTTTCCGATGGGCTTTTCAGCTCTCATGAGCCTATGATCACACTAAATGAGCAGAGACAAGCCGAACAACGCCCTAAATACACAGATCATATTTGCCTACTTGCAAGTAGTGCATTACAAATTCGCTTTTGACTCCACATCAGTATCCGTACACCCGGGCGGAATACACCATCATTTGTAGCACAATCAAGTCACATGTAATTCACAGTTGTTCCAGAATCTTTTAGACAAGAAGAAAATATCCTCCGTCTATTTGGTCTTGTAAGTGGAGTTTCGGCGCGAACAAATAACTTCACTTAACCAAAATTCTACATGTTCTAGGAAGACGAGGAATCAAGTGATTTGCGATTTCCAAAAAAATTCTTTACCTTTCCGTTTATTTCGTAATATTTGTAATCCAAAGGTTGGGAGGATTGGTGCAAAGTTATCATACCATAAGACTATTTTGAAAGAGATTTTTGGAATCATGAGGGACTTATTAATCTTCTTTTTCACATTTGTTATGTGGCCAGATTAAAGCACTATAAACATCCACGTATTAAATGGACAAATGCAAATTAATCAATCAACAGTATTTAAGGTCATTTATCTATCTATCTATCTATGTATCTATCTATCTATCTATCCTGTTTATCTTTCATATCAGCTAGCTAACAGAGAATCAGCATATTATACACCTTTTCCTATTTCAAAGGTTTCAGTTGTGGATGCAACCTTGACCGGAGAACAGAGACCAAGATAGATGAAGAGTAGAAGACGGTGTTTCCGGAGCTTCGCTAGTAAGATATGCATCTGTTTAACTTACATTTAAATAATACAGTACTCCACGGATATCTGGGTTCTGGCAGCAGGATTACTAACATACTATTTTAATGTATTTATTTCAAACTTATATTTTAGAACTAGGGTGAATAAATTTCTACTAGACAGCACAGGACTGTGATGTCCAACTGCCATTGCAACCATGATTAATGGACAAATTAGCTGGGGACAAGGAAGAAAAAGCATGGTGCAGATTTTTTCAGGCGTGCGCCATCTTTTTCATTCCCCACCCTCACATCACCTGTTGAACTTCGGGATTAGCCAGTCGTCAGCAAGCATAGCACAATCCCGCTACCCAAAGAGATAAAGGGATTTGACTTAGCAGCCCCTAGGATGAGTTTCTGTATACAGAGTGGCAGCGTAATGTAACCCAATAGCAACTGATGCATGATCGATCAGCTGATATGTCACTGGGATAAGGCCAGATATCTTGGGTCTTCAGTACACCTCTTAGTCATAGAAGGCGATGAATATGGTGGGGTACGCTTCCTTTGGAAACATAGGCTAGACATGTGGCTTACACTGAGCACCGGTCACCTCGATAGAACGCG
The DNA here is from genome assembly GCA_008360955.1 of Fasciolopsis buskii. Taxonomy (NCBI): domain Eukaryota; kingdom Metazoa; phylum Platyhelminthes; class Trematoda; order Plagiorchiida; family Fasciolidae; genus Fasciolopsis; species Fasciolopsis buskii. The sequence continues at coordinate 450,277 of LUCM01011475.1, forward strand.
GTTGACTGTTACTTCTTTCCAAGGAAACGCAAGCCTCCGGAAGCCACTGGAAACTACTTCCTCAGCATAGAATATTTAAGAAGTACAGTAAGTTGCGAAGATCTCAAAATTTGTTAAGAGCGAGCTGTCTTGCATTCTGAAACAGTCCTGCCAGACTACAACAGGCCGTTTTGAGGCGTCTGAGTTTTGTAGTTACAAAAACCACTCCTGTTGCGAAACTGACGCCCTTTCGTTCTCTTTTTTTTATTAACTAAATGTACAAACTGCTTAGTGCATAACTCAAACTTTCGTGCTCAAATAGCGAAAGCGGTCAGTTACGAACGTGCTTTCTTCCAGTTGGATGGACATTCAAATAACAAATTCATTGTCTTCACACACCAGGAAGGTGAAGTTCATGCAGACATTCTGATTTAAGGGTTCAAAATTCTACATCCATCTTTGCACAGCACACGTACGTATGCGACAACAAAACAATCTGCTCGAGGGTATTTTGCACATTCCATTGGTATGTTAAGGTCAGCAAGTTCCAGCACGTAATCCCTCCAAGCTTCTACTCCAACTAAAATCACATAATTCTGCTTCAGGTTCAACTAAAATTCCTCGTGTCTATGGAAGAAGTAAGCGCCCAACCTTTTTCAGGTTTAGCATCTCCAAGATTGATATTGTGAATATGCCTGTGACCTGCATTTCTCAGAATACCACCTTATCCGTCGGAAAACTTCTTCCGACGATTACTGTTCGCCTTTACTGAATGGAAAGTGCTAAAGAAATCAATTAGTTGCGGACTCATTATTATACTGTACTTGTCCTCCCAGCTTCAGTGGAAAGCAAGATTCCTTTGTACGTCAATCTACTACCCATATCTCATTCTCACACTGATGGCGTTTTTCAAACAGGGTTTCATACTCTCTAATCCGGACTACTTTGTTATGGTAAGTGGGCCGTCTTGACTATAAAACTTATCCTAAGAAAAATTTAATTATACGCCCTAAGCCTACCTTGTTTTTCTTGATGATGGGGTGGCAGTTGTTAGTTGACTGGTCAATATCGTAAACTTTCAACGTGAAGATCACGGAGTTAATTCCTCTGATCATCGGTTAGTTCAGGGCTCACCACCGATCTAGTGACCGAGGTACTCGTGTGAACTATCGCATCTTGGTCGTTCAATAACGGGGGCGAAAGACTGTGTGGTTAGCATGATCATTATCATCACTATGGGTCCATACAATCGCTATGATTACTACGCTGTTTTGTGTCCACCATTTTGCTAGCCTGGTGAAATGTGAAAGTGTGATCATTAATGGAAGATATTTTGTTCTTAAAAAAAATGACTTATACGTCTTCCGGTTTAATTTTCGTTCCATTATGCACCCGATTACTTGGATCCTCAACGATGCAACCACAAAAATGGAAATCCTTCTGCTTTCGTTTCATGATCATTTTACGCCAAAACAGCTTGGTTTTTCTCGATTCTAATTCGAAAGTAGGGGGAGCAAATTGATAGGTATCCTCTAAAAGGAGACCCCAATGAAAACAGCAAGCAAACGCCTTATTCACTCGCATGCACAGCTTCTATCAGACAAAGCCATCTTTGAAGTTGTTCATCATCCCGACACATCAGCTGAGCTTAATCGAGACAGAATGTGCGAGATAATAAGAAACGAAATCGTTTTTTTGCATAGGAACTGTTTGTATTTCAACTCGTATCGTCCATTTTCATCAAACCGAGAACACTGAGTAACATAAACATTGAAATGAAACACTGGGCTGGTTTACTGAGAAAGAAAATGGGACCAAACACTTCAGAGTAGATGAGAGATAACGAATAGCCAACATGGACCAATGGTAGTTCCAGATGATCAGAACGTAAATTGGACAAATCTAGAAATCAAACTTAGTCATAAGGAACTCCTACCTAATTTTAACCTCGAACGATAATATTCAGCTAAAAAACACCCCGTAATAAAATCGGGGCACATAACTTCACACGCAGTCCCCTGTATGGGATCACAGCACAAACATAAAGTGACGATCCGACCCGAAATGTGCAAAAAACGGAGGTTTATTTGCGATGGTGCTCAAAATACTTGATACACGTGTATTTCATGCTCTCTTTAGTTCCAGAAAAGAAACACGGTGAGCCTTACATTTTCCAACAGACTATAAGATACCGGCAACTCTAATGCCTTACAAGCTCATGGTGTATTCGATAATACAAATCTGCTAGTTTGAACTGCACGTAGCAAATATGTCTACTAAATAAAGGACATTTAATAGTGCTTCCGAAAAGATAAGATATGAAAACAGGTATGATGGAAAGAGGTTCTGTCCCAACGTTGGAATGCTAAAAGGAAATACTGTTCAGATCACAAGTAAAAACGTCATATAAATGATGGTTCTGGTTGACGGAATGGAATAGACCATTTTCCTTGCACTGGACAAACGCTTACTATTCACTGAGGTGGTGTCCATTAACTATTCAGCTCCATTTTCCGCCTTTTTTCTATGGAACTTCTCAGTTCAAAGGTGCTGCAAAGACTTAAGGTTGCTTCCAAAATTGAGTCAGACTGTCCTGGTCAAAAGTGCACATTGACTGCACATTGTTTGCGGCACTGTTATGAAGTGCACTAGAAGAAAAAATCACCCTTCAAAATTTCAACTGTCAAAAGGATGCTAGTAATTACTGTAATCCCTAATTAGAATTTCGCTTCACATTTAATGATGTTTAGTCTAAATCGGTTTCACCATTTTCGGATAAAGTGAAATTGGAAAAGCTACCCGATTTTCGGATGTGAGCAAAGCGGTTTTCAAACGATTCCACGGATGATTCTTTGCCTAGTGACCACATAAGTTGAACAATTAAAAAGAGGAAAAAGAGCAATGCGGTCGAGTGATAAGGAGGAACCTAAAAAATAATACCGTACCTGACATTTTGTTTCTTTATGGATTCCTAACTTAGTAGTTCAAATGACGAGGTCACTAAGCGGGCACTGGTTGATGTTCGCGTTAAACATTGAATATGTGCATTTTCCAAAGCACACTATGCATCAGATCGTTTATTTTCCATGTATACCCTCATCAATAGCAATTTATCCTTGGTAAATCCTCTTGGATTTTCAATGGTAAAAATATATGCGGTAAACTGGTCCATCTTCCACTTGCTGCAACAAATTTGACAGATAACCTGTAGAAGTTAGGTAATAATCTGATTAACGAATGGATAATTCCTCACCAGATTCTGTCCTACCGCATTCTGATTGATTTTCAACTTAAGTCCAATTTGTTTACATCATGAAGTGCAAAGAAAAGCTGCTGTCTGACCGGACAAGAATGCTTCTGAATAAAATACTGAGAAATGGAAATTGGTTCGCCTGCGAAATGTCCCTAAATTGGTAAGCTAGACTAAAACCTTTTATGTTCAGTCATTCGAACCACTGTTGCTCAACTTTACTTCTGCCTCAGTTTTTATTTACTACTTTAATGAGCAAATAAATAATCGTATTAACTACATTAACCTGGCGTACAAGCGGGGCAAACGGACTCACAGCACGGAGTCCAAACTTGTGTTTTTGTCTATTTCAAACATGTTTGTGTTATGGAAGCATGGATGAATGTTTTGGAGTTTACACTTTTGGGATGTTCGCAATAAGATCACAGTCGACAAACTGGACCCAAAAATCGAGTGGTTTTTCTCTACTAATTATTATCAACAGTTTAAAGTTGGCGGAATTCAGCTTGGCTTAGCGGAAACGTCTTGCATGCAGAACTGAAATCTCTGGCTTTTAGAATTTGTATGTTATCTTATTACGGTTTACACAGTATGCCCTTTATTGACTGAAACACTTGTGGACAACATTTCAGCATTTTCAGTGGTTGAAAAATTCCGAGACGAAGGCATTCGAAACAAACCCACGCTTATGGATCCGATATGTTGATAATACGTTTGTTGTGTTCGAAATAACAGGACCCACTCTTCAACGGAAAAGATCGCGTCGACCAGCATGGCCAATCAGTAGTTTGTCATTTCACGCCTCGGGTGTGATGAACAACATGTCGGTGAGACACGCAAACAATTACGCACACGCTTGCATGAACATAGCTTAGCCCTACGATGCGCTGACCCACACTCGCAGATATGGCCTGTGCACAAACAGGCCATGAGCTCAACATCAACAACGCAAAGGTTGTCATCCTCGAAGCCCTCTACTCGAATAACTCGTTCAATCGGCATGTCGAGATTGATAAACATTACATCACCTTTTAACAAGACTCGTGGTGCAGAATAGAGACAAACAGACGGACAGTGCATCAAAATGAACGGAACCAGCGATCCCAATCAATCTTTCATTCACGTCTGACAACGAATCCTGATTTGGATCGAAACGTCACAAAAACGTTATAAATCAGTTTAAGCCTTCTCACCTCTGATATATATACATATATATACATATATATATACATATATAATAAGCCGACTCTAAAACAACCATAGTGCTAACGCGAAAATATCTAAACAGAACTTCACTGGACGTAGGGAAACAGGAGGGGAAATAAATAACTGACTATAACAAACCAATTGTTTTGTGTTTTTACCGTCTTTGTGAATTTTGGTTGCCTCGGATTACCTTTCGAGACAATGAGTTCTACAGATAGGCTGCACAGCATTCACTTCACTGACATCGGTTCTGGGCCGTAACTCCTAGGGTATCCACCTAAAATGACTCTCATCTCTTGGGCCCCAGCCAGGAAGGGGTATGCACTAACCGAGGAACAAGCCGAAGCTAACTTCTTTTGAACCAAGCTGCTTCTTCCAGCCTTGGCCAGAATGGGCAAAAAAGCACAAACAGGTAGATGATAGGCAGGTATACGCAATAAATGTCCAAGGCACCAGTGGCTTTGTAGAGCGATTATCTCAGTCGGAGGACGACTGTCTGCACCAAACACACGAAGATGCACCACATCATTGCTCATCCGATGTTCTCACAAGACTCGACCGATACTTCGGAGAGTTCTGTGGTCGAACACAGAAAATCGCCGAGCATCCTAACCACGGAGAGGCCAGGCCTCGCAGCCGTTAAGAACAGCGCGAACCGTCGCATTGTAAAACCTCCCCTTGAGAGAAATCCGGATGTGATAGCGGTGCCACAACTGTCGTAGTTTCGCAAAAGCTGCTCTGGCTTTCGCAATTCATGATATTACCTCCTCCCCAACAACTGCGCCAGGCATGATAAAGCTCCCGGAATATTCGAAACTACCGACTACCTGTAACAGATCACCGTAAAGGGTAATTGCGGGTACAGTCTCCTCCTACTCTTGAAGATTAACCTTGAATTATGAAGGTTCAAAGCATATATCGTACCTAGAGACCTCAATCGTCAATCGGCCTGAAGCGCGTTGAATTGCTTGTGCATTGTCACTCAGCGAGGCGATATCATCATTGGCATACTCTAAGCCTAAAACTGGTTTCTGGGAGAAGTTCAACTCCACCGCCTAACAGAGCAGACAAAGCATTCTGTAGAAAATTCTTTACGACAACATTGAAAAGAAACGGGGATATAGGGCGGCCTTTTCCGTCCTCCAGTGACCGTAAGCCCTAACTCGACCTGAATTATATCAGTACAACTCTTTGAGGACCGACACGTACTCATCAGCTACTGCACCTCGCAACAAATAGTGCTCTATTTCAGGCTTATCAGCAGAGTCGAAGGCTGCGCGAGTGTCTAATAGTACGATCGACGCAACCAGCGCGAAAGCCGGCCTTGCCATTCACGCGCGTTTTTCAAACGGACGCAAGCGGTTTTGATGTCATTTGGATTACGCTAATACCTTTTTGGCTAACGCAATCACTACGCAAGTCCTTTTTGACCCAGTCCATCCACGTGGGTTGGACTTTCTCCCGAGAATAAAAATTGAAATTCTCTGGCTACCTTTATATAGTGCTAGGAAAATTTCATTGGGGCCCGAAAATTTATGACATTCTAAAATTCGGATTTGCCTGATGATCTTCGCCTCAGTAGGTGGGTCTGCTGTAACAAGTCACTGGACGCTTGCCGGAATATTTACAGGAGGCATTGGCGTTAAGGGCCAGTTAAACTGTATCCGAAGGTACTCCGCCAAGCAAACAAGACGTCGTTTCAGGTTTTGGATTGGCGAATTGTCAGTTTCACTGGTCCTTTCGCTCGCACCTAATGCTTTCTCATTAGGAACTCAGACGAGGTGAAGCAACTTGTGGGCTTTCCCATGGTGGTAGCACATCTCATCTCCAAGGTTCGGTGAGACTATCAGATCTCACGATCCCTATGCAAGCTTGCAGTGAGTCCACGTCGCATCAACAGTCGTGCTTCATTATACTAGCTACCAGCCGAGATGGATTAGCGTGTTTCAAGAGGGCTCCAAGATTCAGCAGTAATCCAGTGTGTCAAAGCGCGACGCGTCAGGCCACAAGTCCCCAAGCCAGCGACCAGTGCTCATTGATGTTTTGAGGTCGGGGCAAACCCAGCTTTTCAGCCAGTGCGCTTCGAAAGGTTGGTAAGCAAGTCGGACCAGATAGCTTGCCGCAGTCTAACCGATGCTGAACCATGCGTTTTGAGGACCCACCAAGACACATGGACAACTTAGTGCATCTGTTGTTAATAGTGGTGTGGTCAATTTAGGTCCACCGCTGACTCAAAGAGGGTAAATACCAGGCGGTGTAGCGGCTGTTCGAATGTCTGAATCTCACACTAGCGAGAAACAATTGATGGTTTGAAGGCAAAGACAGCAACCGTTCTCCGTTTTCAGAACGACAGGAATCGTGACCAAAGAGACCTCCTAGATGTTTCTAATTCAAGGACAGCCGACCTACTCTGGAATTCCTGTCCTTTACCAAAATCACGAGAGAATTCATACAACGTTTGATAGAAAATGTCCTTGATTTCATCTTGGCTGAAATATGTTGGCGTATGTGCTGTGTCCATCAGAGAGTCTCACTGCGCATAGCCGGTTGTCGGCTGGGATCCACTCAAGTACTGCTTCGTCAACCCTCATACTGAGAGCCACACCAACACTAGCAACACCAGAAGCCGAAACCTGAAGGTCCCCAGAAATACGAAGATTAAACTGCAAGAAAGGTCTAATTGGAGATATCAGTCGGATAACATAGCTGGACATTTGAAGATCATTCGGTGGACTTGAACTTACTTGTTCAAGACTAACCACCTAGATAATGGCCGTTCTCCCGTTCGCAACCCACGGACGTGCACAAGAGCATGCAGCTTTGAACTGAGCTCCTAGACGGAAACGGGTGAAGAAAACTTAACAAAAACGCAAACTGCATATCTCAGTGTTCATGCTGCAGCTTATAGTTCTCAATTAACACTTTAAAATAACTGCAGTAAATCACTTCTCGCCAACCGATGATTCCGGATACAACAAAAAACAAAGTCCCATTTCCAAAACATTTTCTTAGATATTCGGTATGCTGAAAACTGAGCAGAACTTTGTTTATGCCAACTGGAAACAACGGTCTAGGAAGTACTTAACGTTAATCTGTTTTCTTGTGTCAATCTACTTCAACCAGTATTGAAAGACTGAAAGGTCTGGTGACTACCATAACGAATGTCACAGCACCCGCAAGTAGGTAGCGAAATGTAAGTTGCACACCTTAGCATCACATGGGCTTTGCTAGCTGAGCTAAGGCACCCACCAAAATAGGGTTTGGACATACCAGTTAGGAAGAACTGGTTGTCCCCCGACATCTCTTGGACACGTGACATTCACTGAGAATCACCTTTTTGTAGTTTGACTTCTATAGCGGTAATATGTGCAGTGCACCGGAAACTCTGCTTGATGGTATATACACGTGACACTCTGAAAATGACAACAAACAAAGAAATCCAAGTGAGACGAAATCCAAAATCTGAATGTCAAGGCACACCCTTCCCCAAACAAAGTATCACTCTGGCATGAACCAACCAGTATTTACCAATATATTTTGGTAAATGTAACACGCTGATCCATAGTATTTTCCAGTTTTATTGCGATTCCCGTGGAAACAGGAATGAAAACTGTTAGATCGGTTAGTAGTTTATGCATCCAGCTATGTCACTATAAATAATGTTTGTCCGTATCAGTTTTAGCCGCTGGTCTGTAGGTAATTAGTCCAGTAAGAGTGCAAGAAGGAATTTACTCCCGTTAAAATATCCGTATGAGCAAATAGAAGACCAGGGTCATATCATATCCTCGCAGATTATATCTAATGCATATGAAATTCGCACTACCATTATATTTTTACATCTGATCGTAGCAGTTTTCATTTCCACCATAAAAAACGGAAGGTCGCAAAACCATCACTTTGACTGGTTACTTCTCAAGAAATCGCGGTTTTTGTAGAACCTTTGATACTTTCACCATTACTATTATTGCTATGTATTACCATTATTAGCACTAGTATTATTAGTGATAGTGATGGTGACAGTAGTAGTACTGGTATAACTTTCATTAGTGTGCAGTAAACGACCGTTACATTGGGCTCATCTGTGGTTCCTAACCTCTCGGTTCTAAATGATCTGCCTCCGATTTACTTGCTTTACAGCAGTTAGCTTGTTAAACAGTGCAAACCTGCCCCATGAGTGTTTCTTACCCCGTATACCCAAGCTTGCGAACTGGCATCAACGTCCTCACAGATGGTTATCCACTTACTTATGTATTAGCCATTGTTGATTCATTTCTTTGGTGGCATTATCCTGCTAGTGTCTTAAGCCCCCTACATCGACGTTAGATATGTTTTCGGTGATGCGGAATGATCCGAAGGCTCAGTAATTAGCCAATCGGTCTGCAATTGAGTAGAAGCCTTCCAGGTTTGGTCGGGGGCTTGCGTATTTCGTCTTTGCAGGGCATTCCAATACAACCGTGGGGAATGCTTTTACAAACAAGTGTAATAGACTGGTGCATTGGTAGCTTACATACATCATTTTGCTGCTCCTCTTTAGAGAGTTCAAAAAGAAACAAAGGTGCTCCAGCTTAGGCGAAATTTTAGGTTCCTCAAATGAAGAGGAATGGGATATGGCTCGTTAACCGCCAATTTTCTATCGATTTCCTCTGTCATTTCTTACTCACTGCAACGACTAACAGACTTCAAATTGCCGACCAATGGGGCTATCGTCTATTGAGGTAAGGGACCAAGGTTGATGCCACACCAGAGGCCCGATGTTTAATTACTATCTAGTGGTACATCTCATAACCTGCAGTTGAAGTTTTCTACCTTCAAGATTTTAAAGTGCTGTCAGTTTTAGGGATGCAAACATTAGAACATTAGAACAATCCCAAGACGTAAATTAGATGGTTTTTCTTTACGTAACGGATACTCCATGACGAGAAAGATGTTTCCGAATTAACTTGCTCTGGTCGCCGGTATCCATTTGTTAGCTATTCACTTCCAATCGTCGTGTTGGCCCCTCTTTGAGATGATAGTCCTCTCTAATCTGAAATGCTGATATTCAGGATGCAAGGATTAAAGAGATAAGTCCAATCAAGGTTCATAAGTGCACAACTTTCTCTTATATTCAGCTCACAGATGTCCAGACGGTCCTAAAAACCGGTACTGATCGTAGTCCAGGTTGTTGACTTTTATGAGATTCCAGTGTTTGTGCTTGCAATCATTTTATCACATACTGACGACGTTGCTTTGACTGGTGGTGAAGGATTTGCGGTCAACGACCAAGCTTAACCACCAGAAAATTTATAGCATTATTTCTCCACCCCTAACTGACTTAATTCAACCTGCTTTAGCGGGGTTCTCGATTTGACTGACTGTTTACCTAATTCTTAGTGTTTCCGAATTATGGACTTGCCTCACTCGAAAGCGGCGGTTCAGCCTTCTTCGTTCAAGCATGTTTTCTCCCCGGACTTTCGTGTATTTCCTTGATGTACTTCTTGTGAATCGCTTTCGTTAGAGCCATCATCCGAAGTCACAAGGATAGATACAGAAGGAATGTTCCTATAGTTTTGGTTAACCGTTACGTTATCAGCAACTTGTGTCCAAACAGAAAACACTTTTTTGTAGATAAACATGAATAAACTGAGGAATCAGGCTTTGTAATATTAAAACTCAGTCGACTGTTATGTACTGTAACCGTCAAAATATTTACAGTGGAGGTTAACGGCGGATTTTTGTAGTAAAATGAGGCCGGATTTGATACTTACGCTGTAACAAAAGACTTTCACCATCTGCTATATATGGTCAATGTTACCGCAAATGGTGACAAAACAATAGGTAGATCGATTTCTCTTTCTGCTTTAGTGTCTTAAAAGGATGGAGGAATTACCCATGCATCTATTTCTGGATACTCTGCCCTGGGAGCTCCCGAATGTAGATCGAATATTGGAATTTCAACTGATCATTTGAATGTAAAACAACTATAGACGAAGCTAATCCACACAGTATGAACAAAATACATATGGTTAAAAGAAATCTCCAATATAAAGAGGAATGCCTCATTTTATCAAAAAAAATCAATTTCTCTCAGGCCACCAATCACGGAGGACGAATGTCATTTCGATAAACAGTATGTCTCGTTTCAGCGAACGCTAGCCTGATCAGCCAAATATGTTCACTTCCCTGGGGCCCTCGGTCGAAAGACGCGGTAAATAATAATAGAAATCCAACTGGAGATCAGAACACTGTTCGTCAGGAACAGTCAGCTTTCTTTGAGACCATGCTCTAGTGGAGAAGCACTGTCATACATAAGAACCGGTGCCGGTTAATTCCCAATCATCTTTTTTCACTATCGGGTGGTTAAACGCGCTCGTTATCGACCACTTAAACTCATGGCTTCATTTTAAAAGTCGAAGACCAGATGATGGAGAATCAGCCAGGGAAGATGCTTACCGACGGTATCCACAAAAAGCATAATCCTCTAGTCAATCTATTAGTATTTGCTCATTGTCTCCACTAATCAGTGATCAAACATAATAATTGGAACCCCGTTACCCATTGTCAAAATATTCTCGGAGTCTAGAGGTCAAACGCTTTGGTATAAGAGACTTGTACCTCAGTTTAGGAGCCCACCAACTCTAGTGACTGGGTTAATCACCCAACTTTGACGTCATTGCGATAGCTCTGGATGGTTTGAATGGCTTCATATTTTTGGAATGCATTCCAGTTTTAGTGTGCTATGTGAATAGAATTTCGTGAATAATGCAGAAATGAAGTCAAAGACTGATGCAACGGTAAATCGAAATACTTTCTTATGCACGTATGAAAATGCCGGTTGCTGTAGCATGACTGTCTTGTTCTATGCCTTCATATAATGTATATAGTTTTTTTCATTTTCGAGAGTCCGGATATGATCCGGTGACGTAGGCAGATATGAACGGGTCTATTTGGGTCATGTTATGATGTGGTCGCACTAAATGGACCATGTGGTCGTGCCAAATGACGTTTAGCTTTAGTTATTCCATGTCATCTTTTCAACCTAGAAATAGCATCAGTGACAGCATAAAAGGCTGACTAGACCTTGCCTGATTTTTTGTGGTTTAGCACCTTTCACACGTTGACGAAAATCTTCGTCTCAGGGGAGCTTTTCTGCCCATCTTCGTCTATGCCATAGTTTCTTTTAAACAGTTTATGTGTTATGGAATTCCGGGAACGCCTCTGTATTTTATCACACCTCATAAACCTTTGCGTACCTAAGCGTCGGAGTTCAGTCAAAAGCAACAATGAGAAAGGAAATTGCATTCGTCACCTTCTAAAAAGGGAAGAAACCAATGGAAAAAAACTGAACAGGTGGATGATTTTGCGTTTATGATAGATTGTTCAAAATGTCGGCTGAAACGTGATTCTCATCTGTCAGCATGTGGTAAATAAGGGACCGTGGAGTTCCCATAGGTGGTATGAGAAGAAGGGTGGATTGTGTGGAAATATGAGAACGGCATTCCGAGGGAACATCGAGGAGAGGGATTTGGATTTGAAGGTATCTCGTAAACTTTTCGTTAGTTTAACTGATGGCATTTAGGTGACGGTCACGCAGATTGATCAACGGTTTGTTTTGTTGTATGCACGAGTGACAGTTAATAACGGACACTCCCGGCGGAGAATTTTGAAGTCTTTCTTAAGTAAACCTGTGAAAATTAAGTAGGAAAAGTAAAGAACTAGAGAAACGCACTGATATACAGGACGGCAGGTGGTACTCAGTTTCAAACTAGTAGTAAAACATTCTTATTTGAAATAATATCTCTAAGGTTCATTACGTAGTTGGGAATATGAGAAGTCCACCCCAAATGTTTGTTAACAACGACCCATAGATATTTCAAAAAATCAATCCTGGAGATTGTTTCGGAGTTGGTGAGTGACAATTCAGATGAACAGTAAATATAGAAGTTATACAAAAAATTTCGAAAAATGGACCACCATACGCGCACACCTCATGGACCCAACCCGGTAGCCTAACTCCACGTGCACCAGCCAGCCCACTGGTTAAGGTTTTTCATAGTGTTTACGACTATCAACTTCTAACCATCTTCCGATCATTACCCGCCTTGAAAAAAAACGTTCAACGAAGAAGGCAATAGATCAATGGCAATAATACGAAAATAATCGAGCTCAAACAGGAAAGGTTCTTCAGATCCTCTTCTACGAACGGCCAGGTTTCGGAGCCACAAAGAAAACCGATCTCACTGCGAGGTGTAGGTTCCACCTTTGATCGATAACGGGAAGTCATGCCGAAACTTAACATGACTCAAATTCGACGAGCACAACGAGGAATGGGAGGGTTCCATTCAAACCCATACATATTATCAAACGTGAATATATATATATATATGTATATATAAATATATATATATATATATGCATACTAAGATAGTCGCAACGAGACAGCACTTCGACGTGGTGCGATGATTTGCATGCCTCCTTGACTCAATGAGCTATACAGGTTGGCTTATATCAAGCCGAAAATCCAAACATGCCTGGAAGGTCAATCGGTAGAGGCCCGACGAAGTAGTGCGTGCTTAAAGGGCGTCCAGTGCTAAGGCAGAAGGAACGATTAGGTTTCTCAAAACCCAAACCTTTGTATCTGACAAGAAGCTGACCGCAAGGCAGCGAGGTCTCATAAGCTGAGTAGAAGCCCATCTACTTGGATCAATGTAGTTCTTCCCCCCGTTATTCCGACTTGAGTTTCCAGCTCAAATCAACTCCAATCTGGTGGATCAGGGGACT
>LUCM01011480.1:0-73552 GCA_008360955.1 Fasciolopsis buskii
CTCTGCTCCACATGCTCATGGATTTTGCTCATTTCCCTGGTTGCACAAGTCGCCGTACATTGCCTGACCTTTAGATTCCATCCTCATTTTGATTTTACTTCTCTATTTCCCTCCTCTGTCGTTCCCTCCAGTGGTTTTAGCCAGGTTTGCAAATTTTTCATCCTTTACTCATGATTTTTAAAAATTTTGTCACAGAATAACTTCTGTGGACATTTCGAACACTTCGGCCACCCCTTGACATTTGCCGCTGTCCTCCGGCCGAGTTATGCGCCAGTGATACCCACTATTGCAGCGGATGACGTCAGTATTCCGAAGTCCCACGCGGCCACTTTATCAGTGTACTTAGATGTGCTGCGGGCCCTGATAGTTTTATACCAGTCATAGGTGACTTGCACCAGAGGAAGGACGCGTTGCCCCTACATATAGATAACATCAACGTCGGTACATCTCCCAGCCCAAGTGAGAACCACTCGATTATTATAACGTATATGGCTGAACTATGACGGCACCAGTACGCAGGCCCTGTAAAGCAACTCTGAGACCCTGGAAAATGACAGCTGTGGTGAGTGTGTACAATGGCGTCCTACGCGAGTAAGTGGGAAAGTGGAAAACAGCGAGTCTGATAGGCGCCTTCCGCAGTGCTATAATTCATCCCCGCGCCGGAGTATCTCAAATAAATAAGCTGTGACGATGTGGTCTACGGTGGGGATTTTGACTGTCTGGCGAAAAGCAGGAAAATTTGTTGTGAGCCATTCCCGCGAGATCGACAACCCCATCCATTCAGCGGCTGAAACGACGGCGGGGTAATTATAAGGGTGACCTAAACAAATGCTGTTACTATAGCCAATAGGTGGCCGGAGTTAAAATTCAGTATTCTGGATGTTGATGTGCTGGCTGTCACTGAGACCCGGTTGCGGTTTGGGGTGGGTGACAATAATTTAACGCTGCGGGACTATTCATTCTTTAAAATCGATCGAGTAGATGGGAGAATATGAGGCGGAGCGCTGATGCTAGTGGCCGAAAGATACGATACGCAGGAGAGCCACAAACTTCATACCCCAAGCATACAGGCTCTGGAATTCAACCTAGCATCTGAAGGCTCGAGGATCTCAGTTGTAGGTGTGTACCATAACCCGGGGTAGTCGCCTGTGAAGGATGAGGAGCTGTTTCCCTTTCTCATTGTGGTTGCAGCGTACGCGGGCACAGTTCACATACCGGGAGATTTTAATGCGCCCGAGATTGAATAGTTTTGTGAGACAGTGCCAGAAGTTATCTTTGGGCATCAACTCATACAGTTCGTTCGCGATAATGGGATGATCCAAAACGTTACTCGAGCGACTCGTTGGAGATTCAGGCAAGTATCTTCAACCACTGAGTTGGTGCTGACACGAAAACCGAACGATATAATTTGATTTGCGTCGGAAGATCCCATGGGTGGGAGTGACCATGCCGTGATCCGCGTGCGAATAAGCCTGTAGGGACGGGCAGTTCCGACAAATGTGGTAGGAACCTCTCAGGGATGGATAAAAGTGGACTAGTGGACTCGGGTTTCCAGACGCGGTGTGGAATAGACAGAGGTGGTAGCTTCGCGGATCGTCAATGGAAGGCAGTTAAAAGCAACCTGTTAGCAATTGCTGACTTGTTTCCACCCATCGACAGAATCAAACGAAAGGGGCTACCACCGTGAAGAAGCAGTAGGACAACGAGAGCCAGGAGGCAGAAACAGGACAAACAAGGCTACCGAAATTATCTAAGGTACATGGCGGACGGAGGCAGAATGTCCTTCATCCTATGACATAGTCGAGCTGCCTGCGACAATCCGATCGCTGGATCCGCTAAAAACAATCCAACAACTTATTACAATTACGTGCAGTCTAAGGTTGCTTTGCAAAAGGCCCTTTGCGAAACAAAAAACCACCAGGGAATTAAATCGGCCGGCAGTCAGGAGAAAGCCGACTGCCTGTTAATATTGTTCCAGACAGTATACACGCGGGATCAAGGGGCACAGGAACAAACACCAAGTTCCGCCAGCCTTATGATGAAGATGCCGGAGGGAACGAACGAAGGAAGATGTACGGTAGAGCCTAAAAGTGAACGTATCCAAAGCAGCCGGGCCTGATGGGATCCACCCAGCGATATTAACGCCACTGGCGGAGGTCCTGGTGAAACCTTCTACCCGGCTCTTTAATGCATCCCTGAACGAAGGGCGGACCCCGTGGACTACCTGCCCTCGAAGAACACACTGGTGCCAAATGGCAGGGACAGAGCCAATCGCGGCAGCTGCAGATCGATGAGACTGACATCCGTCGCGCTGAAAACTCACGGAACGGTCCTCGCGATAGGATATTCAATCATTCGGAAGCCAAATAATAATAATATTGATATTAATAATGATAATAATAATATTAATGTATATTTCTCGATTTGCGAGGGGCTTGCGCAAGGCATGATCAAATTTCTACAAGGATAATGCATCGGAAATGCAAATAATAGAAATCCAAAGGGATAATGGGGTGGGAAAAACCTTGAGTTATTGCAGAATCACACTGGAATGTGAAAAGAGATGCTGCAAAGCAATAGGGAAGTTACAAGTATACCAGTGAAAAGCGAAAAATAGAAAACTAATTTTCCAAGACCAAACGGAGTTTCGTGGGACCAAGTGCAGCCAGCGAATTACGAGTCGTTTCGTGTTCAGTTGCACTAAAAATGCGCATGAGTGGCGCAAAACATGGCCGGAGCTCAATGGCGGATGTTGAGATATAGCCGGAGGCCTTAAACGTCAGGAGCGTCACACAGTGAGCAGAAACTTAGAGCTGATGAGATGACAAACAATGGTAATAAGGTACTTGAATGGAAGTGGTGAAAACCAGGCGGAACGTCAGGCAAATTGGATAAGACACGTATATGACAACAATAATCATCCGAAAAATGCTGTAGGCGGAGGAGGACTGTCGAAATTGTCTCAAACTATCTGGAGGAATTTTATGAAGCTTCGGATATGAAACCTTAAAGAATGGTGATTGTATTTACAAACGAATGGCGGTAATCTGGGCTGCTAGGTGCGTGCGATAAGATAATTTTTTGTAATAACCTTCCTTAAATACACTGGGCAAGAACGTCCTCTATGCTGTCATTTTCGTCGTCGCAGCTTTTGATCTTAGTCAGCGGTACGGTTGGAGGCCAGAAAGATGTGAAAGTGTTGTTCACGAAAGCGGGCTTCAAATGGATGTAGTATGCAGTAGGAGTGAACTTGATAGTATGTAGTTAAACACAACCGTCTTGGTTACGAACTGCCGCAGGACCGCACTGGGTGCGTATGCGGGGCTACCGGTTAACGCAAGTACTTGACCTCGCGGCAGGCGTAAGCTCCGTTTTATTAGCGAGAAACTTTAAAATTTGGAAGCATAATTGGAGTAAGAAAAAAGACAGAATTTCGTCTGCGATGGCTGTTTCGGGTGTCTTGTTAAGAAACAACCAGAGAGGTGCCGGATATAGTGAGAAACGCAATATGTTGTACCAATGCCTGGTTTTCGCAAAATGCAAACGTAAGATTGGAAGAGCCAGCTATTACCACCAGCAGGGATCGGCGAAAACTTTCCACCTGACAGAAACCTTCGACAAAATCGTTAGAACTCTACCCACGGCAAGCAATTGATATTTGGAAAATGCGCAGTGGGCATTCAACAACTTGAGCGTCCGTAAAGGCTGGAATAATGAAGGTGTCTGCTTGAAATTATTATGAATGAAAATAACGGTTTTGTAGGGTGGTTTATGTCCCGTGAAAGCAAATACACTTTGGAGAACGTACGGATAACGGATTCCAGAAATTTATGAGGCCCCTGAAAAAAGCAGATAAAATGTAGCGGGTATGTAGGGATAAAAATAAAATTTACTTAATGGCATGAAACGGAAATCTAAAGAAGCTAGAAAAGAGTTGTCGGAGTGATATGCAGGCTCCTGCTTGCCAGTACTTTTCGAAAACCGACGTTATTTTGTTACTGTTTAAAGCGGCCGTTAGACCTATCCCAGAATTTGATGTATCGGCCTGGGTGTTGATCTCGTAAAGGTTCTAAGTTATTCTCAGCAGTTTCATCACATAGCGAAGTCGGTAAGCGACGGTCAAGTAGTGTATATAGACCAGATGTTGTTCAAATTAGAAAGGCATAGAATACGGCATGACAAAACAAAGACTTCCAGAGTATTAAAATAAATGACCGGGTTGAATGCTCACGGTTTGTCTTTGCGCTCTACCGAAAAGCAAACCGGAGGAAGAGGCAGAAAGCGTCTGCGGGGTTCTAGCAGGCTGGCGCCGCATGCAAACTACTACAAGAAAGTGGATTATCAGCAAAGCAGAACAAACAAAGTAGTGGTCAGCCTACAGCATATATATCCATTCAAAATTATTTTGGACAGAAGTTGCGGCGCAATCCCGGAGTTGGGGCACAGATTCCGGCCGATGAGCATGTGTTCGATGGGAGTCATACAATGGCCAGTGTTTTGTGCACAGCTTAGCGTAGACAATAAGTATGCATTTGCTGCACAATAAAAAGGCACGTAGTAGCCGCTTTTCCTTCCAGGGGTGAACCGGGAGCAGGCTCTATTTTCCTTCCAGTGGAACTTGACTGAATGGACAAACCCAAAATACCGGAAATAGAACAAAACTGGGATATGTCAAAGCCGACTTCTTAGGAGTCTATCGGAAAGATTGCGAATGCTCGTTCCGCCACATGGGCCAGTTTCAGTCTAACTTAGACGGGCCCATGTGGCTGAACATGATGGAAGAAGATGCAGAATGCGAAGGTACAAAAATAAAGGAAAGCTGGAAAAAAGAACAGCGCCAGCCTATCACTTAGAAGGCTCGAGCTTGATTTTTAAGAGTAGGGAGGAACCTCACACTCGGACGAAATATAGTGGAATAACGACATAGGAGTGTAGTCTGGGATTGAATGTACAAGTCGGCCGGTCATTGACAGCCAACTGCAACGTAGTAGCCTGCAAGGCTATGCTCAGATTGAAGCAACTCGGTGATATTAAGAGCTGTTCTCAAGTATAATCAAGCTTCATCTTGCAGTTCCCACCCAGACTTTTCCGTCACTCCCAAAGAAAGACAAAAACACAATTGACAGAGTTCAAAGACCACTAAACGAGTAATTGGCTCCAGTAACCTAACCTATTGCGGCAGACCCCGCGCTTTAACGGGTATAGCATGGAGTACAGGCAGTTTTGTGAGTTCATACTCTTAAGAGACATCCTATCCACCTAAGTGTAGGCTAACAGTCACCTGTTTGGAATACGTGCCACAAAGGATTTTCACGGTAACTCGCTAAAACTTGAGGGACAGAGTCAGAGGCTGAGGAGCAAAAAAGAAGCCTCCGTCAGGGTATGTTGCCGTGGAACTAGCTGTCAGGACGGTCGAGCTGATAAGGGCAAACGTTTGTTCAAAAAGAAAAACACCTAGGTGACTAGTATCTCGTTGCTCCATCTGAAACACCGCTGGCAACATTCGATTCATCGACGCCCTGTTTATGGCGTGGGAGCGATCCGATGCCAGAGATTGTCCTAGTGGATTGACTGGATGGCTTTTGAAACCAAAGTGCTGACAAATGTTTCCTCTGGTGCGCACTTACGCGCATGTTTTCTCATGCCCCTGAGACTGATTCGCGCGCTGCATGTCTGAATGGAATAATCCACCGCACCGAATTTCATGCTGTTTGCTTTCGACCTCCTTTCAACGATGGTGGGCGGCCTCCAGCACAGGCTGCGCTGGGACAGCCTAGCGCTAGCAATACCGTGTTCATCCGGAACTGCCTGCTCCTATAACCTGGCAGTCAGCCTTCCCAGGTCCTTACCGTCAACCAACTGTCAACCAGCTGGAATGCGGAAATTTCGCACCCGCGGTAGCTCTCTCTCGAAGAAGCGAAAGAAAAAATAAACAAAAGGAAATGGAGAGGAAACTAACGTCACCAACGGTGACGTACGAGAAATGAACCAGGAAAAAGAGAAACAAAAGTAGTGATCAGATTCCACAGAAATTTGGCTGTCAAAAACAAGGAGCTGTGCGAGTGAAAAGAGGAATGTATCCCTGGTAAAAAACAAAAAACAAGACGAGACCATGAGTTTTTGACGGGACATTCTAACAACAAAAGACAACAAAAGTAGACGTGATGCGTAAGCAAAGTTCTAAGAAGCTAAAAGGAGATGCATAAAGAAAAGAAGGAAAAAACTTGAATAAAGAAAATAGGAGAAAAATGTGGAAAAGCGTGGAGGGTTGTCTTCAGCGCGTGCAGGAACAAATAAGCGTGACTCAAAATCCCGCGGCATCCATAAGCACAAGAAATTCATGCATCCCGGCAGATCACACCTAGGAGGTTTTGCGGATTTAAAGCTGTCCGTTAATTGGTTGGACGAGCACCAACATCAGTCGCCTATTTTTGCGAAGGTTATGCTATCCATCTTTCGTCAGCATCGCACTTTCGCCCTCTCTTCCATTTTCCGCCAGTTGCAGTTTAATTTCTATACTCGTCCTTGCCTGTCTGTTCCCTGGTTTTACCCCGAGCCCGGTGAGCATGAAAGGGTTTAATACTACAAAAATTATTTATAAAGGATACGATTGCATATGATGCAATGCAAGGTGCTACCACTGAGATTCGAAAGTTGGCCAGTGACGTATAACCAAACGGCGACAGGTACCACAATGTATACGCCGGTTTTAGACTAGTGCCCCATATTCAGGGAGCAACACACTCGGACATGTCCTTCCAAAATTCCAGACTTTGTATCTGAAAATCTACTTGCCGGAGAATCGGACAAGAAGGCGCTCCGAAGACCTCGGTCTGTTACCGAGCTGCAAAACTGTGATCCGAACCCGGGGCACTACGACATTACGGTATCCAGGCCTGCCAAATCTAGTGAAACCTCGAAGTTTAGGCAGTAGTCCCACGGCATTCGTGATGCTGTGCATCCCGATGCAAGTCAGTAGGCGATAAGACGCTGGTAGTCTTTAAACTGTGGTTTACACGCTTTCATTTGAACGACGGAAGCTTGTGAAACGAACTGGAACTGGGACTGGAAATAGCTCACGTGGTCAAGGTGAGGTGGGATCTGTTTTTTGCTTCTTTTACCCAGACCAAGTGAAATGGATCTGGAAATGATAGATTCCTAGCGAAGTAGCATACTATCGAAAGAATTCTGCACATTCGGGTGGTGAAAACCAGAGTTTGCCCTACGGAAACCATTCGGAAGTGAACTCAATCTAACTGAACTGACCTTCAAGTCGCTTTAGTAACTGTGTTGTGTCTTTAATTAAACGTGATGGGAGCTCTCGTATGGTGTAGTTTCAGTTCAGTTTGATTAATCCATTATTATCTCTTAATTTCAACGACAATAACATAAGAGTATTTTTATTCACTAGTTAAAGAAATGCAGATAATGTAAGCCTGAGAAATTAGTGGGTATTTTGTTGAAACCACATAGGACCGCAGTACAAATTAAAAAAGCGTTACCTTGATAATGCTAACAGTTTTGATGGAACAAAATGACCATCAATTGCATTGAATTTCTTGCCAAAACTTTTCATTATGATCAAGGGCAACTGAAAGTACGCGCGGAATGTTTCAGCTGGTCTGGTTGCATCATCGATAACAATGTTAAGGCAATGAATAACGAAGTCGTTTTCAATTTCTACGCCCGGGGTAGAGATTGTGCTTACCACGGAGTTCAATGAAAGCGTGGCTACATTGGACCGATATTCAAGGAGGACACAACAAACAGACCATTCATACCACAAATGATTATTTGACCTAACTCCCCAGGGGGCTTACCACTTGTGCTTGACAGGTTCTAATGCGCCTTCCGTTGTCTAACCTTATTTGGATGCTAAGGGAGATGCTGCACAATAATAAATGACTTCTTTGCGGTAAAATTGTGAAATGTGCAGGGTTCATATTCTCTGCGCATGGTATGATGAGATTAACGCACGTTGCCCCTGCTTCCGAGAGTTTAAGAATTCTTTCCCTGCTAATACGAACTGTTTTCAGGCAAAGAAAACGATCATATTTTACCCGTTGGAAATCAGTGCTTTGGCCATGTTAAAATGACATTTCGCAAAGAAATTTCAGGCCAATCAAGGTGCGGTATCTTAGAGCAATGGATGACCACGGCAGTCTGACTTTCTACCCCGGGGCAGAGATTTTGCTGGTCATTCGTCCAATGAAATCACGGTTACTTGGGCTGGATAGCCAGTGATGTCGCATGAAATTGGTCAATCCTAGCGCACGTGATTATTGTACTTAGCCCACTACAGGACTGTACTTGTACGTGCACGTTTTTAAAGCTGGTCTTGAGAAAGACTACCCGCATAGTCGAAACGCTGGAGCATTACATCAACGCTGACATTATATTATTCACAACTATCTGCTTCACTTTTGTTTTTTTGAACGCCATTTTGTTGCGTGATCCAGAGTAGTTTATCTCACGTTTTATTTTTCCAGCTAGTAATCCGGTCATCAATTGCCGCACACAACTAGGAGCAGTGTTGCCGCGGGTAGTTGTGAAGATGAACTCCTATACTTTATAATAGCAAAATGGTACTTACCAGCTGCTGGCGATTATCACTGTGTAGAACTGTCCGTCAGAAAAACGTCGAGTGGTTGAAGCGATGCAAAAGCAAAGAATCTCGAAAAGTGCAACGCGAGCGGAGACTAAGAATCGTCGTGTAACATAACCAAGCGCAACCGGATAAACGTATAAAAACTGAAATCAAGCATCAAAACAGAGCTTAAATAATAGTGTTGGAAAATAATTAATTTACTCCAAAAGATTGGTTACACCGGATGCTCGTTGGAGAAAATCATAATGGTTTCAGCTGCACCAAGACATTTTGTTGGACCCGAAAATTGACTTGATTAAAACTAATAGTTAGAGATGAAATAGACCAGACCAAATTGGATTCTCAGATCAGAAAAAAGACAATGTTGTCTCCCGTATTACAGTTGATGACGACGTACATCCCAAAGCTTCCCATATACTTGTACAAACCAGGTGGTTCAGCACAACGACCTAAACTCGATCTTGAAGAATATGACCAACCAAACTGGTTTGTGCTTTAGGAGAACGAGAGACGCCCTCTGGGTTTTCGAAATTCGCCATGAGTAAGTGTTACCTTGAGTTCATTAGTGATGCTGAATCGCATCCGGTACCGGCGGTCAACGTCAGTGCATATAGGAGTTTTTCCGAGAGCCATTGCACCGTAAATTAAGTTTAAATCAAATAAGCGCAAGCCTCTGTTACCGAAAGCTTCTTGGAGCGTTTCCCAACACAAAGGATATCCGTGGTACTGGTTTGTAGAAATTGAACGTGCCGCAATGCTAATGACGAAATAATGTTTATTTGATTTCAGAGCTACTTCAGTGCACTTCGATGGATAAATTTCAACAGTGGCTGCTTGTATGCTGCTTGTTGGTGACGGTTTCACTATCTCTGGAAACCAAGCACCGGTGATATTATATGGACCACCAAATGCTTACCTTGAACTTACATTAATGCAGACGGTGAGCTGGGGGCAGCTCACCTGCGCCCTAGAGACATCGGATGGAAAACAAAATTTTCTTCGTGATAGCTGTTGATTGGATTACCTCTGCTCCAGTACCTGATGCTGGTGCAAAGCTACGTTATAGGCAAATTCTAAAATTTATGTCGCGATACTGCGCTTACTTTTGCCAGTCACCAACGTCCGTTACTATGTCAAAAGCTTGCTGAATTGAGAACATCAGACGATGTTAGTGTCTACTGCTTAATTTCGACGAGCCACCGCAAAGGTCCTCATATGTAAACCTTACAACCAGTTTTACCTAGAGCAAGGCTTGAAACATTTTTTGACAGTGACGTACATAGTGTACTGTATCCGTCGCGTATACAGAAAATACTTTTTGATGAATGCATACTTGTTTCCTTATACCCCGTCGAAGCCATCGGCAAGCGCATCTGACGAAAAGAAAGCGGTATCCGATGAATTGAGGGGCAAATCTCCAAGC
Organism: Fasciolopsis buskii; assembly: GCA_008360955.1. Taxonomy (NCBI): domain Eukaryota; kingdom Metazoa; phylum Platyhelminthes; class Trematoda; order Plagiorchiida; family Fasciolidae; genus Fasciolopsis; species Fasciolopsis buskii. The sequence continues at coordinate 10,032 of LUCM01011480.1, forward strand.
AGAATACTTAGTTCATTAATTTCACCATTCTTCCGTCTAATGATACGCTAATCAGAGACTCTTAGACGTAACCAAAGTATAAATTTTATCTCATGTAGCGAATGAGGATTGAAATGACTACCTGTAAACTACCTACAGAAAGCAGGAAGCACGTGCAGGTGACCGTGTTCAAAGGGGCCTTAAGGACAGCAACTTGTAAGCATTGACTTTAAATACGTATAAACAAGTAGAAGACGAGCAGTGCAAAAAGAAATCACCGAATGCATCGACATATTAAGAGAAAAAACTATTGTTTATGGTGTCAACAGATATGATAGGATTTTTGTTGATGATCTCAATGTCGTCAGCCTGCGTTGTTGAGAAAAAGCACCTCATTATGTACGCACGAACTTTCGTTTGCCTAACCTGTAAAACTGGAAAAGAATGTAGATGGTCTTGTATGAGGGACCCAATATAAAATGTTCTTCTAAGTGAGTATATAATTTTCCATTGTTTTCGGCAGGTCCTGCATTGCAATACTTCAGTTTTCTTAATTGGGACTCATGCGGGAAACCGGAAAAAAGGGCAAAGGTTTCACGATTTTGAATATCGTTATCTAAATTGACTAGGCGGTGAACCTTGCAAAAGACTTTCTCAGGACTATAAAAGTGGGACGTTCTTTGGTGAAAGTTAGCGGAATTCGGAACCAGTGTTATTCTACTCAGAGACCGACGCAAGCCCCCATGCATTCCAAAATGACTGTGCCAGCTGTTAAATAAAAATGTCTTCGTATAAGAACTTGGCTTTTGGGAGAGTTTTGGAGTGGCCTGGCACACCTGGAAAGTAGTGGCCCAGAATACTTAACTAGTTGCCCCGATGCCTCACTGTGAAAACAATAGCTTAGAACATCTAAGAAAAAACTGCAAAAATCCATCCGGACATTCATTTTTTCCTCCAACGGCCGTCCTTCTAACCGTTACGAATATTGAGGGGCAAAGTTCTCTACTGAATCAAACTTGTTATATACGGTACCCAAACTGCTCACGAGCATGTTCTTCGCCGTTCTTCTAGTGCTCGTGAAAAATGTATGCGCGAAAACCGAGCCAGTTTCTGCCCCGGTCGGGGTTGTACTGTCTACATATTCACTTTGCGACTGTTCTTTGCATATGGGCACGTAATTCGTAGACCCACAACTTCTGTCCTTTTTACTAGAAGACGGTGCTGGATTTAGTCGATCATGCGAATATTTGACGCTGCTTCTTGCCAAAGAGCAAGGCAGTGAAATTCTTTTCACTTAATCAAATTATGTTTGCGAATGCCGAAGCCGATTTCGCTCTTATAGAGATGTTCCGATCAAGGTCATCACTAGAAGTAATTGTTCCTTTTGCTTATTTCCCAACTCTATCGTTGACATGGTTGCGGAGGTAGGTTTGTCCTCCTGTTAGAATAGTAATTTTGACATTTTCTAAGGCTAGAGACAGTCTGACCTCGAATGTACGTAGGACATAGTGCTACTGAGTGAGGATTCAAATAGGTTTCAGATTTTTCTCTATCGTCTGAAGTATATTCTTTGTATGTTTCGGATGTGGTTTGCATCTTTGAGATGTGAAAGTTGGTCGCAGGAATAAATTGGTCAAAACCAGACATTGTCCTTGCAGGGGCCCAACTGGTCGGAGTGGGCTGATTTAGTTGTTTGTGTTGTTATATCTCACCTGGTGGCTGTTTTTCAGAAGGAATGTTCACTGGCATGCAGAGATCCTGGTTGTTACTCGCTAATTTGGGACATCTGTGATGTCTGTGACATCCGGTTATCGATCAGAGACGGAGTATATGCGGCGGCAGTGAGGTCAGTATGGCTCTGCGGCTCGAAAACATGGTCGATGAGAGCAAAAGATATAGGAAGAGTTTCGGTGGTGGAACACCGCTATCTTCTTGGTATTGGTACAATGTGGAGGGAGAACGTTTTGTGCAAATCGGTAGTTAGGCTTACGTTACTAGGTCCTACGACAGAGTCTTTAGAAAAGACACTGAATCAGAATAGTTTGAGGTGGTTGGTGCATGTTTTACGCATGCCCGTGGAACAACTGCTTCAGCATATACTGTTCTCCAAGGGAGGTAATATTCGAAAGGTTGTTCGAGCTAGCTAGTGGATTATATGGAAAAAAATCTAAAGGCCCGTGAACTGACATGTGTAGATTCAGTTGGACTGCCACCTTTGGGTCCGTGAGATCTGAAACAACGGTTGGAGAAAATACGCAAGGCGGCTGAATGCTGTAATCAGTGGCGTTTTCTCCCTAGAAACCTTCCGTTTTCTATATAGTTCTTCAACCTACTATTTTACCTTGTTGCCTCTCGTTCTTTTCTCTTCTTGGGAAGATGATCCTGTCAGGTAGCACCCAAAAACCATGTCGCGCTGGTGCTAGGTTAGTGGTTGCATAACCTGAATTGAATCTTTAATGGTACTATCCTTAGTGGTACTATTCTCAAAGCAGCTGGTAGATAATTACTAGAAGAGTCCAAAGACCCACATCCTTCTGCTGATATTTATTCTAGCAGTGGCTCAACATCTGTCGTTCCATTTGCGTTATTTCTCAGTAAAGAATTAAGTAACCATTGGCCCTTGAGCTTCCTAACCATATAATCGTAGTTGGATTTCGGATAAGCAAACCTTATCACCTACCAGTTAGGTCCTAGAAAGGTCCTAGAAGCTATTATAATCACTAAGACAAACTTTTGTCAGAGCACTACTTCAAAAGTAAACTCACTTCCCTCAGAGGACAAAATGGCTTCTGTTGTGCCCATGATGTAGCATCAAAACAAATGGTCAACCTTTAGTGCATTTTCTAAATTTACCGAATATAACCAATTACGCCATTTTTAGCAACACTCATGCTAATTTTCTTTATACACTTTGGCAGTGGGCTAGCCTAGAGTTGACTTTACGGTGTTGAGCTTTGTGCTGTTTGGGTAGTCGCAAATGACGACTCTATGCATCCTCTTTGGCTCCGGTCAGCATATCGGACAGACAGTTGCCATCCCCTTGGGTTATGATCGACATCGCCTTCATAACTTTTCAGCGTTGCAAATATATCAGAAGTAACTAAGACATTGGAAAATCCTACCTAATGCTCGCGGATGTGCATCCTTGAGAGAAAAGTGAGATACCTTCATAAGATTGCCAATCATTAACAAGGGCAAAACCTTGAGAAATTAATCGCAGAACTCAAGCAATTAACAGCATTTTATGACTCTCGGGGAACGTCTGTTGTTTTAAGAGCAACGAACAGAAGATATTTAAAACAGGCTAACAGTTTCTGCGTACAGCGCTACCGTTTCAGCGGGCGTTCGAGGCAAACAAAGGTATTTTGTAGTGAAACCACTCAAGTATTAGTGCATTACCAATAAAGGAAAGTCACTTAAAAGTAAACAAAAACGGAGGTTCCATAATTCTTGACCGGTGATTTCGGTCTGCTGTTGGTCGGGGTGACTTGGATTGTGCGGTGATGAGTTGCAATAGTTGGAACAGAAATTTCTGTAACGGTGTTATTCAAACTTAATTTGGACTTCTCTACTAACAGCAGAACTCCAAATTAAACTGAAGGATAAAAAGGGAAAACTCACCGGTTTTTGAATGAAAGTTTTGTGCTACAGCGCTCCTTCTGCGAAGGCGGCCTTAGAGCACGACAATCAGTTAAAACATTGTCGAGGGACCGAAATAACAGCAGTCCAAATAAGCTTGCGTTTTTCAAAACAGCTAAATTTCGATAAAAAATCCCGGTTTATCAGGCCGAAATAGCTGAAGAATCTATTTTTTGCAAGCCAAACCAAACTTTGATGGATTGACATTTTATTGGAAATAGTTGAAACGGTCAGTGATATTCATGAGTATGCTTTTGCATACAGTTCATCTGCTCGTTTTTTATTGTAAACCAACATCCATAGTTGCTCTAGAGTTTTAACTCAAAAAGTGATAAAGCTAAGAAGAATGACTATTAAACCAGTCAAATTTTGACAGCAGTTTTTTCATCCACCCAACAACTCACTTTTTAGTTTGTTTTCATTGGGTTTGCTTAGTTTAATCCAAACAACCACATAGAATCAGAAAGATATCCGAAAAAATACTGCGAGTTTATTTATGACTTCCCATATAATACGCTTGAGATCTGGCATTGATCAACACACCTGCTTGCTATTCATTCTTAAATAATGAAGTGAGCCCACAGTATATCATGTTCAGTTCGGAAATAGCACCAGTTGTAAAGAGCGATACTATTAGTGTATTTGCTGCTGACAGATAGCAACTTAAGGGTATCGGTGTTTTTGGCGCGCCCTCCGCACTTGATGCGAAAGTTGTCTTAGTTGCAACGTAAGGTAGGTAATGAATTCGAATAGGGTAAGTTAGCTAAGACAATTATTATGAATGCCGCCGATGTGCCGAACTCTTCTCTCAAGGTGATGACTGGAAGATTTTTCAGGGTGTGCAATCCATGACGTGGGAAATGATATGAGAAACATAACCCGTGAGCTGTCCCTAGCAGATGAATTATAATTCCCGGATTGAGAATTAAGGGATCATCAAAAACGATAGTTGGATACCTTCAACATTATACATAAATATCACAATCGCGGACGTTCTTGCCTTCAAAAATATCCCCAAGCGGTATATGTAGCTCAAGATATTCGAATCTGTCTAATCGTTGATGACTGTTACAAAGCAACAATCAAAACCAGGGAAATTTAGTGTTGATGAGTTAGACATTAAAATATTGTGACAAGCAGTCAACAAATAAATTTAAAATACGAGCAATCGAAGTCTTATCCTGAAAAATCAAACGAAAGGTTGTTTAATAGCATTTAGTTCAGGTATGATTTCCCTGCAGACATCATGTTACTTGATATGTCGAGTGCAGCAGCGACAAAATTGATATAATTCAATCTCATAAAATGTTACATATGTTCATATGTGGAAAAATTCTAGATGATATATCGGCGGATGAAGTTATGTTCGGGGTCGTTGGAGCGATCAAGATAAACGCCATTCCATAGTACTGCACTTAATCTAGACTAATCCTGGAATGCGGTTAATTCTAGCGACTAAATGACGGACAGTTTTAGGAGGTTGCCGGCTTCTGTCTTAAAAGCTACATAAAAATATGGGTACACTGTTTTAAACTAATGTTCAAGTTCAGTGCCAGAAAAGAAACAGAGAAGCCTTCAGTTTTGCAAAATATCAATCCTCAGTTTTCCGCGTCCATTCCGATCAGTTTTCCATTAAAGTAAATTTTACCCGAAGGTTTTGATCCATGTGCATAATGCGTCCTAGTACGCACAACACTTTTATGCTGAATATATTATTTTTACTAATTTAGAAAATTAAATTTGCAAAATAAACATATTTTAAGAAGTTATTTATGCACCATTTTCCTCAATCTAGTAACGAGGGCGGACTAACTATTTTAGACAGTCGATTCTGTCTTACGAATCATTTCCTTATGTTGAATGTAAAGGGTCTCGCATGGTTTCTGAAAAATGAAATTCCCAGACCCTAACTAAACCAAGAAATTCGGTTCTTGTGTCGTGAGTCAGAATAAGTTCAATCTAATCAAGGTAAGTTATAGTTTGCTTGATATAGCTCGTATATTTCGCATCAGTTCAGCTCAGATTGTGCAACAGATTGTCTTGCAAAAATGTGCTATGTTCGTGTTTGCTTCCGAACGGCAGCAAATAATAATGAGAAAACCCAAAAAGTTTTGATATAAGATAAATATACAAGAGCATAAATGGGTCGAATGCAACAAGACCACTGACTGCAGCACTTTTTCATATCACCCAAATTCTTTTTCTTTCCTGTCGACTCCAATCGGGTAATCTAACCTGACTTTCTTGGGGTAGTCATTACTCAGAGTATTTATGTCTTTTTAGATCAGAGACTGAATGTATCAACAAACCTCTTAACTACAAGCTGCCTGGGAAAACATTGCATGCTGAAGGGCATACATATAGTGTGTTCTATTCATCTTACTCTATTCAGTCTTAACAACTGCTTGATTGACGAAGTTCTATGGGTGCCCGTCAAAGACACCCAAACCACAAAACGCAATTCATACTCGTGTTAGAATTTCGATTCGAGCTTTGTGTTTGTGTACTAATCAAATGCCCTCTGAATAAAAGTTTAGGTGCCTTTTTTAAAAGAAAACCCGGATTGATGCATTATCCTTTCTGTCACTGGAACAAGAATTCCTAGGGAGTAAATAAAAATACGTTATGGAAAACAAAATGAAATCTGCAAAAATACCGCTAAACTGTAGTATATTGAAGGTTAAATGTACAACCCCGGAACCAACACATAGAAAAGCCATAAAGAGTTGGTTTTTCGCAGCGTCGCAATCAATCACAAAGTTTACCCCTATATTCTTATTTGAAACACTTGATGACTCCCTTTAAGGAAAACAATCACGCTCATGGTGTATGAGTGCCATTCTAACCGCGGGGAAAAAGATTCCCTTCGGTAAGTCCTCTGGTAAACATCGTTATGCTACTCTAAAATTGAGTGAATGCGAGCAAATGGACGACGGTTCTAAAAGAAACCTTTTTATTTCACAACAAAAGGAATACAGATGAGTAGTTTTACCCACTGAAAACCCCAAAAGTGGAGGGCATTTTGGAGGCTAGTAAGCATAACGCTCAAACGAAACTGAATTCCAAGAAGCTACATTAAAACTCAGTCACCATCCCGTTTGGCAGCCTTTAGCTGACAACAATCTACTACTGAAAGCAACGTATTTTAGCGAGTTATTGGTCAGGTTATCATCCTTCGTGCGCAGTAAATAGAATCGCCAAGAAAATCAGAACCTTGGGCCACCTGTAGACGAGCATATTACGGAGAGCAGGCATAACGTATTTCAAGCAATATCTGGTAATCCAAATGCAGAAGGTGACTTTCAATGCAGCAGTACTTCTTCATCCTGCAATCTAATTTCATGCTGTGATTGACGTTGAACTATATATATATATATATATATTTATATATATGCATTTTGCACATCGACTTAAGAATAAACAAAGTGTAAACTCAAGCACTTTAGCGAAAACGCAGAAACAAGGGGTAAAATAATAATTAACCAAAACAAACTAATTCTTCGTTTTGTATTTTCACCATACACATTTGGGGATCTTTTGGATGTATTCCGTGATTTTGAGGGCCAAGTGTTCTACGGACAGGCCATGCAGCATTCAAACCACTGGCTTTGATTCTCAACTCCGTTTCTCAGCATCTGCAAACAACAATAATCCTCATCTCATTCGACCCAACCAGAAAGGTTCGAATTATCAATCGAAGATAAATCCGAAGCTAACTTCTTCATACCTCTATGCCAAGTCACAGCCGGACCACCACGTCGCTTCTTCCAGTCTTGCCCAGCACTTGGAAAGAGCATAAAAAGGCATACGATGGGTAGGCAAACGCGATGCGTGTCCAAGTCACCGAAGAAGAGGAAGAGCGATTACCTCAATCAGAAGACGACTGTGTGCATCCACCGCACGATAACGCACCTCGTCATTGCTTATCCGATGTTCGCACCAGACACGAGCAATTCCTCGGATACATCGACGATCGAACACAAAAATTCGCTAGTCCTTATCCAGCAGACTAATTATTTTGGATCCAGTTGCATTGTCGGTTGGTGCCCGTGAGCATCCACAAGACCTTTATTGAAGGCAGTGGGTGATACAGCTCAACAAGGCAATCCGTGGCATCCATGCATTCAAAACCCTTCCATTGTTATACAGTTGTTCAGCTACTTACCTAGCAGTCGATCTGTCTCTATTTTTGTTTGATCTTTCTATTTTAATAGGTAGCACTTAGGAATTGGTGCTCGTAAGCGTAAGGTAAATGGTAGGAAAAACAGGCGAAGTGAATCGATCTTCCGAGTTGGTGACCTCATTATTATGATTATGGAATCCTCCAAATATTTATTCCTCGACACGTTCCCGCAATGAGATTAACAGTGCAGACGTATTATTTTGCGTATTTCACATTTTTGCCTACTTATTTAACAAGAGTATTACTTGTCTACTTCCTGTGTCAAAATACGAAATAATCTATCGAGCGGAGAATACTGGTAAAATGATTGCTGTTAAGTGAATGGACTATCAAGCCACAACCTCCGATGAAAGAGGTGAACGCCAAGGGAGTTCCGGTAATTCAAAAGTGATACAATAAAAAGACCGTCATTTGAAACCACAGTGTTGTTAGTTGATCCATTTACTTTGGGGGATAGAGATTACTTGGCAAAAGTCTAAAGCATCATTTGTGTGGTATCAGAACGAATTCCTCAGGCAAATTGTCGAATATCTAACTGTGGAAAGTAAAATTTTAAAATGTGGATGCCCAAGGTCAAAAGAATGCAATGAATGTTCGTCCAGGAATTTAAGCATGAACTTAGATTTTTGAGTGCTGGAATGTAAGTTTTGCGCTGAAAGTTGCAATGGTTTTGTAACAGCATACCGTATATTAGGTTGCCGATGAAACCAAGATTGAATGAAATAAAAAGTGAGACCACATGTCTGATTCCGTGCGTTGTGCTAAGCCAAACGTGGTACAGCTGGGAATAGTAGCCAAATGAAAGAGTATGCTTGTTTCACTAAATAACTTAATCAATTGAAAAAGTTCCGCCGATTTTGCCAAGGTTTCCACCGTCCAGCAACACTTTTGACCGGCACATTCGCAAGCTTTATCCCCAACCGGTGAACAGGGCAATGCTTTGCCCTACTTAATTTGGCAAACTGAGGTTTTCATTGTTTAGACTTGCTTCATTTTGAAGAATCAACAATCTGTCGAAATCTGTTTAGTCAGAAGTCATCCCGTAACATTTGATCGTCTACAAATTCTTTCTCATTGGTATTCCATTTGATTCAAGAAGCTCATTAACAGAGGATAAGTTCATTTGAGACCCAAAAGATGATTCGCGCTGGAAGGCAATTGAACCTAATTTAGTAATTAATACAACTCTAACTTCCAGACTTTTGGGGTAAAAAATAAAAAGCTTGAATACTACTAACAGTAGTCGAAGAAAATAAAGTTCCCTAGAAGTTACTCGTACTTATTTCACTATTTCACTAATGTTTTCCAAGTGACATCGTGGGTAGCTTTCAAAATACACACCTTAGGTATTTCTTAGAAATCGGTTATTTTGTTAGGTTTCAAGTGGTTGTGTTTATGCATGGATGCATATAAGCAGGTTTACATATATACACTTAAGGTTGCTGAACTCTAAAAGAAAATGATTTTCTACTTCTTCCGTACAGTTTTTTCATTGAACTGTTGATACAGTTACCACAAATACCATACACGTGGACGTCATTTATGTCGAAAATAAAATTAATAAGAAACCTTTTGGTTGTGCGATCGCATGCGAAATAAGGCTTGTATGGGACTCATCGATAATCGGTAACCTGATTAATGAAGGGAATTTGTACATCCACTATCACAAGTGTCTCGTCTGTTTTCACAAGTCACCACATTACAACTAGAAAGTGATTACAAATCTAGTAAATGTGGCATTTGCTACACGAATCCACAAGTTACTTTTTGTACAAAGTACATTTCCGCTATAAAATTGAAGATGAACTGCGCTAAACCACTGGGCATGCTGAGCTTCGAAAGTTTTATCTTGTCTCGTTTGCCGGGTGTGATTTTGCCGGGTCCTCAGTTGATTGGAAAGTTCCACAAAGTAATGATCTACAATGTGAACACCCACCCCAAAGTTATTGGTTGTATCAAACTGAAATAAGCTGTGTGAAATAAATATGCTTCTTCCCACTTGGTCAATTTTCGTGGAAAAATTCATATTTCAGCCAAACAGTCATGAATTTGGATGGTTCAAAATACTATCTAGAAGGTATTCCCCGTCCGAGCACATCGAGATTATTCGATCGACTTGATTTTTTTCGTAGCCGCTCGTCTAACCGATGATGAGCTTCGCGACGAGCCACTGCTCTACTCGGAAGCCGCGGGGGACGAACTGCTATCTGTTGGTCCGGATGATGCATTTGAAGATATTGTGAAGGAATTTCGTGAACAAGAAGCCAAATCACAAGCACAGGTATCACACAAGCCCTCAATCCGCCAGCAAAATAATGAATCGTCTTCTCCATAGGAGAACTTGGAAAAGCTGGGCAAAGTTGTTCAGCTACATCATTTTGCACCGACTGTGGACGAATTTTTTCGCTCTTACCTCCTACGCAACGAATTCATGGACACATTGAACGCTTTTCAAATCGAATGGTAAGTTTTAACATGGTGGTATATCAGTCATATTTGTCTTGCTAACCATGTATGTAATAATGTAGGTTTCGAAAATTGCACAAAGGCCAGTTGGATGTGAACAGCTTGGACAGTACACCTCACATATACGAACAAAACGAACAGCTGTCGAACAACTTAACTCGATTGGAAAACGAGAATAAAGCACTTCGAGCAAAACTTGAGTAAGTTGAAATCCATTTTATTGTGACAACACCATTCCGCAAAATTTAATCTGTTATTTGTTCATACAGTGCAAGCGAAGAATCACGAAAAAAAATTCGGAACGAAAGAGACTATCACATGTTGAAACATCGACGACTGACTCAGGAGAAGGATCAGTTGATTGGCGAAATAAAAAAGTAATCACTTGTTGTGGTGTTAATATTTGTCCCATCGCTATCATGAAGAATTAATGAGAGTATAATTACATTTAGTCTAAGGTTTTCGTCATGTTTATTGGTAATTGTTGTTACTAATGAAAATGAACGATGAATTGCATAGAATATCTTTTTCTGTCTCCTATCTCATTGTTCTTCTATTTACATTTGTCTCGGATGAAATACGGTTGGAACAAATTTGTACTTTAGTGTATGCAGGACACGACTGAGTGGAACAGATTTACCAGGAAGTTGTCGACCTATTTCAGGAACTTTGGCGTTCGTCACATATGCAAAACCTAAGTCCCTTTAGTTGAAAAGCTCAAAATTAGAATGTCACCAGAACATAACGAGCACTACCAGGAGCGCATATGGATGTTCTTTGAAGAATCTATAGAAGATTGACAGCTTTGCTTTCCTGATAATCTTTCGGTAGTTGAACTAAGCAAAGCTTAGAACCTCGGTTGGGATAGCGCTGTTATAGTTATTAAATTTAAGTAGTTGAGTTTGAAAAGAGGCGTACGGTGAAATTATTGCCAATGCAATCTTAATAAATTCACAAAACTTTTCAGAGGCAACTTTTTAGTAAATTTTAGTCAGCAGGCACGAATCTGGAGCCACATCGAGATCATAATCTCCATGAGTAAGCAGAGGTCCATTCGTTCCTGTTATCTAATATACGAATACCTATAATTAATCGATGATGCTTGGAGCGACTGTCAAACTATAGTTACTAACAAGTGTATTATCCAAAAGCACTAACATAAAGTCCACAATATCACGGGCAGATATCAAGTAATCGTATGAGTCAAACTTTCAGAATTGCTTGGCGGAAGTCGAGAGTGTGACTAACAACCTGCACATAGCAGAAAATAGTTTCTCTGGGAAGTAAATACATATGACTAACTGTCGTCCGGTGAATGAGAAGAGTAGTCTATCTGAAATGCAACGAAAACAAATCAACGTAAATGGGAACTCAGCGGTCAATAGACTTTAATTTGTCCATGATAAATTCAGCTCCCATCCGTATTCCGTGAAATCTGGAAGTTGCAAAATAATTCACAAGTTATTAGACAAACGGAACAGCTGGAAGGGTATAACTGATCCGATGGCGTAGTTCTACGATATGCATCAGACGTAACAAGATTACAAAAGGTAGTTACCAAATATGGTTTCTGATATAATGACGTTAATGGCAATATTAATCTTTAATTAGTGTCCTTTTTCGCCGCAACAAATGCACGGTAATTCAGACCACAAAAGTACATCGATTGGGCACATAAACCAGGGTGGGAGCCTAGCCTACAACTTTTTCTTCAAACGTAATTGCGTTAACCGATTGACCACCACTGGCAAACACATCGTATCATGACGTTACGCAACTTATTTCTGAAAAAATTATGCTGATTTACCTTACCTATATAATGCAATAGTAGAAGTAAAAACGGAAAACTTTAGTTACTTTTTGGAATTTGTCAATGTTAGACACGTGTTCCATCGACCAAACATTGTCTCCAGCTCTGACGAAATACGGATTAGTGCATTCAACTAAATGCTACGCAAAATGAAAACTTTGTCGCTAGTACTAATCTGTCTGTAATTGTCTGATCGCCTACATAAGCGAAGCAGATAGTCAGTTTATAAAGAGAATAGTCAAGCGAAATCCGTGTATAGATTATGTTCGTAAAAAGACAGAACTTGGACTGTGAAGATCATAGAACTGATATCACGGATTCATTATCAAAGATCGTAAATTGGACATAAAGTGAACGTGATAATGGCATTCAGGACGTTTCGCTTATGCATAAATCTTTGAAGTGAAATGTGTGAAACAATGCTGCTGTCTCCTGCATCGAAATTCCTGTCGGAGAAAAGCTTTTTTAACATTACTGGTTGGTTCATACACCTCTGTGGTTGCCCACCTTCTGTGAATTTTCATTTACATGTTGCATTGGCATCATTCCTGTTCTCAAGCCGGTGTATTATATATATTTATATATATATATATATTCACGTTTGGCAACGAGTCCTAGTTTGGATAGAAACATCACAATAAATGTTATCACTCAGTGTACGCCTTCTAACCTCTCACATATGCAACCTTAGCTGCGGATATTTTCATTCATCAATACATATATATATGTATATATACTAGTTGGCGCTATCAATGGGATTTAAACAATACCCCCATTAAAAGCGCCCTACGTAAACGTAAAGCTTTCAGTCACAATGTACTATGAGGGGGGCTGAAATGATTTGGCTTTTCTGTTATTATTGTATGCTTTACTCGGGGCCGTTTTTCAGTCAAACAGAGTAATGACTATTCAAACCTGTGCATAATAAAACAAATCAATGGTGTTTTCGTGACCTGATGAAATGTTTATGGGATATTATTTGAATTTACTTTTGGAGAAATCTAGATGTCTTAATCAGGAGAAAATCATTCGGTGCACGCTTTATCGTATGCTGTCCATCTTTTACCCAATCAACGTCAGAATGAGGACACATTACGCAGAGTACGAACCAATGCTCCGCCAACTTCATCACAAATACGAGATGGCAATGAAAGAGAAAACACTTAATCGTGTCGAAAGAGATCGAGCAATTGGACAAGCGGAGGGTCTCAGATCTGCTCTGGTCTCCTTCCAAAAACTCGGACTGAACACCGATGAGACTGCGGCAGAACAAGCACGTGGAAAATGTTCACCCGTCCTGTCATCCGTGGACCCAATGAGTGGTGTGAAGTCGCAAGCACGGAACTCAGTCAATCTGATGCGGAAAAGTTTTGGCGTGAGTCTTCGGTGATAAATAAATTACATGTTGCTTCGTAATTGTTTTTGTAAAAGCTATCCAAACCCTATGCACGGGGGGGGGCAAAATACAGCAAAACTCATAATAAACTCACACATTATTTTAAAAATATCTGAAAAACTCAAGCTTAGGTAGAGTGAGAAGTGGTTTCCATTTTGCTCACTGCATGAGATCAGGTTTGCTGGCAAATCAACAACGCATAGTGACAATTATGTAGTTAATCACCCAGTCATTCGTTCAATCAGTCATGCAAATCGTTTCTTACGATCGCTCAACCGATTCGGGAGACAGCGAAAGCGAAAACTCAGTTGTCCTCTTTTTGTCTACTTGATCATTTGTATTCCTTTCCTTTTAGTGTAACACTTTTTCATGTTGTTCGTCTGACGTCATGCTTCATGAAGGCAATACGAGTTCATAAATGGATATGAAAATGTTTCAGTTGCATGCTGAGTGACTTTACCAATGGAAGAAACATACTAAATTGAAGTCCATCCGTCTGTACGCTTAGAATAATACCTATAGGCATCCCCAACAACACACTGCAATAAACCACCGTGAACCAAGAGTATGAATATGCCCATGATATCGCCTTGCTGAGTGACAATGAATAGGCAATTCGACGTGCGTTGGATGGCTTGGCAATTGAGGTACCTAAAGCGGTATGTGGTTTGCACCTTTAAAATGCATGGTACTTCCTGAACGCTAGCAACAGCCTACCCCTGCACTCACCCTTTATGCTGATCGGTTAGAGGTGATAAATAGCTGCAAGTACCTCGGGAGTCTGACCACACCCAGCGGAGGCGTCGGAGAGGAGATCATATCACGAACTGCCAAACCCAAAGCAGCTTCCGGAAACCTATGACACACGGCAGCGCCATAACATCTGACTTTCCTTCAAGGGAAGAGGGTCCAATGCCGCAATTCGTAGTGCTCCTTAAAGTTGCGAGACTCTGCCTATCCGAGTTCATGATGCCCGGCAACCTTCTGCGTTCGATCGTCGATGTATCCGAGGAATTGCTCGTGTCTGGTGCGAACATCGGATAAGCAATGACGAGGTGCGTTATCGTGCGGTGGATGCACACAGTCGTCTTCTGATTGAGGTAATCGCTCTTCCTCTTCTTCGGTGACTTGGACACGCATCGCGTTTGCCTACCCATCGTATGCCTTTTTATGCTCTTTCCAAGTGCTGGGCAAGACTGGAAGAAGCGACGTGGTGGTCCGGCTGTGACTTGGCATAGAGGTATGAAGAAGTTAGCTTCGGATTTATCTTCGATTGATAATTCGAACCTTTCTGGTTGGGTCGAATGAGATGAGGATTATTGTTGTTTGCAGATGCTGAGAAACGGAGTTGAGAATCAAAGCCAGTGGTTTGAATGCTGCATGGCCTGTCCGTAGAACACTTGGCCCTCAAAATCACGGAATACATCCAAAAGATCCCCAAATGTGTATGGTGAAAATACAAAACGAAGAATTAGTTTGTTTTGGTTAATTATTATTTTACCCCTTGTTTCTGCGTTTTCGCTAAATTTCTGTTTACATGTTGTTGCGTTTGCACCATGATTATTTTCAAATCAGTGTCTGCTAATATAGATGTACTTTGTCTATTGAACTTTACATCAAGACCTCTGTTTTGTCTGAGACTTGCTTCCCTACCCTACGGAAGCGGGTCAACATTGGCAAGTATGCTGAACTCCAAATACAGTGATGAGTCAAATGAGATTACTGAGAGTATCATTATTTTTTTGGGAATGAAACTTCATTCTTTTATGAATAATTGTTTCACTCCGACAACGTTGCCGGTGTTCTAATTCTCTAGATTTCTAGTATTTCGAAGTATTATTAAGCTGCTAGCTTACCTAGTGAATTAAACCGTTTGTTCAATCTATTACCATCATAATCTGCTAATGGAGTAGAAAACTATAATCCAGTTTGTATGCAATATAACTGTATTGTACAAATTCCGTTGTTAAACAGTGTGATATTCTTGCTTGCTGCTTTTCTTTGTCGTCCCATGGTACTTTGCAGTCAAGCTGAAATAGAAGGAAACTAAAATACAAACCCTACAGGATGACTCCAGATAACCCGGAAATTGTGAGGCACATTCGCTTCAAGTATCTGTGATGACTGTCTTGCTATAAGATTCTATCCGCTAGAATCCTGAACCCTATCAAGTCTCACTATCGGAAGTCGACATGTCGAACTAGGCATGTCCACTGTTTTCTATCTGTCACGAAGCCTTGCACGTCCACTTTACAAGATGTCCGTAGATCAACGACTTTTCTCGGGATGTGAGATCCGTTTTACAATAATTTACGTCATATTTTTAGATTTTTATTACGACTTTCTACAGATTCGAGCCGTCCTAGAAGAATGAAGCCACCAAAATACCGACGATATTTGTGCTTTTTCATCTGTAATAGTTGTGTTTCCGGTCAGCACAGACGAAGAAAATTCGACATCAACTTAGCCAAAATTTGTTGCAGAAAACATTGAGTGTGCTCGGCCCCATAAATTGTTTCTCAAGATCATTAAATCCAGGTACTTAATGACACTGTGCTGACAGGATGAGACCATTTTTTATCCCGTTACAAAACATTCATTCCTAAAATGTAAACCGACTCGGAATGATAAAAAAGCCTACAAATCAAGTGTACTTTGGGAGGAGAATTTCGTTCACTAAACAGAACAATACTCTATATATAAGAAATTTTCATGCCTAAATATTTAGCTTTCCTTACATATTGCATACTTTCCTAGGGTTTGCTGACTGAAATGCCTCCGGATAGGAAAATAAACCCTTTACTCAATCGGATCAAACGGGGATCACCAACTTTAACACGTTTGGTTAGTCGAAAGTTGAACGAGAAAGTTCGAGCTCACGATTCGGCTTGTACAAGGTAAGACTAACTGTTCTCGCTTTATGTCTGCTGTAAGCAAAACGTTTTCAGCTGTGCGAATCGTAGGCCGTAGTAACAGAACACCATAAATGTGAGCAGTAGTAGCTGCAGTAGTAACACTAGCACTGCCGGTCTAAATTAACCTAGACTGGTCAGTCTATTGGTTCAGATTTTTACAAATTTTTGACCATGTTGATGCGCTCTCTAGCTATTATCTGTCTGTCTAGAGTACAATGAGGCGGGCATTCTGAGAATTTGTGCAAAGATGTCCCAAAAAACTTCATATAATACAAAATTAATGCTAGTCTGACCGCTGGTCTCGTCAGATGATTATCTGACATTCTTAATTAATCCTGACCACGCAGTATGGAGTGAGAGAATGAATTACTCGGAAGTCAGAGGTTAAGTAAGACTATGGGATATACGTAAACCATTACGTTTCTTGCAATGTTGTGTTGATTGGTAGTACGGGGCTGCACGTTTGTATGCTAACGTACCCAGAAAACATGCAGACTTAGCTGCATCTGTTCACTGAGAAGGTATGAAGTCGCTCAAGTTTATGTCGCTGTAGCAACTGGTCCTTATGACCAGCCAGGGTAGGCATGGCAGTGGGATGTGCACGCCAGTGATGAGTGGTCACATGTTTATGTGACATGCAAATGGGTAACACTGAACATGACTGTTCGACAGCATTGCTCCTTTCCTCATGAATGGTAAAGTGCTCTTGAAGGTGTTGTAAAGCTATAAGCCTGCGCTAATTTGTTATCAAATTCTGGTAGACACTGCAAAACACAGCAATAAATGTTCTCGGAACTTCTTAGGACTAAACCGAAATGATTTGATGTTGAGAGCTAGGTACAGAGTTGTTCATCTACTAACAGTCCAACCACGACGATCTGATTGCAACAGTATTCAAACTTGAGTGGAAGTTGGAAACAGATCAGGTCCTTTGAGCACACTTTAAAATCATTTATCCTGAGTGAAACCTGCAATGAAATCCGTCCAACACATCCTGCATCATACGGGGTTCAAGCGAGCATTTAGCACAGACTGACGCATCTTGACGGATTCATGCTTTCCCACTTCCAAGATGTGACTTTTGACGGAAAACTTCAAGCGATTTCTTGTGAATAGAAGTGGGGAGAAAAGAAAACGACAAAAAGATATGATCTGGATTTATAAGCCTGAAAAATCTGACTTGATTTAGCACAGATAAAAACAAGTCCCCATTTCCTTCGCTAGTCATTTCCTGCTGGAAAAATAATAGAACCAAGGAAGTTTGTGCAAATATTTACCTGGGAAACTTTGCCCTTTACCAAATCTCCAAAACAGACTGAAAAGCCTACGCAACACAGTTTAATAACTGAAAGAACTCCATTGATCCAACCCAGACAGTGGTCACTTGTGACGAATCCGAACGATCAACGGTAACTAGTTTAGTGGCGGCGGAATCCGATCTTGTTGCATACATACTGAGATACTGAACTTCGACTCCTAGCACTCGGTTACCTGCGGGGTTCATAGCAAGGTTCAGTTAGGAGCAGGAGGTCAGTTTTGTGTTTTGTCATGGAGTACTAATGCACATCAAAATTATCCATCTCTCGACTAGCAAATCGGTTAATTCTAATGGCTTTCCTACGTCACAAGTCCTCTGATAAACAATTACAGTTTCTAGTGGTCGATTTCAGGTTGTTAGATAGAAAAAAGAATATTTTCCAACTCCATGGTTTGGCATCGACTGGGTGCAGAGTGTTCGTGTCCCATGCATTTACTAATTAGTGTTCGTTTTGCCCTCTCAAACGTTGACGATGATTTAGCGTGATAGTGCACACAGAACAACCATGGTTGTGCACAACCGGAGATGATAAGTCTTGGAAGTTATGGTCTTTGAACGGCATGACTTTGATTGGACAGAAAATGGACGCACACGACAGTTGGATCGCCAGTGCGGATTTTCAACCCAAGGGAAATCTACTTTCTACTGCCGGTGGAGATGGTACGATTCGGGTAAGTGACCAAAGTTGAAAACTAATTGACGCCTAACTGGGAGTTTGACACATCATCTTGCTGCTCTACTGGTGGATACTTCACTTTAAATATTCTTGTTTGTGCGGTGCGCACTCGACCTTTCAGCGGTAACTGGATATCATGCTGACGCCATAGGTCCATCGTTTTGGTGAATGCGAGTCTGACCTTCTTCATACGCCATGATACCTCATCCGAGGTGGAAATTCACTCCCATCCGTATGCATAAAAGCACCAGGTGACTTGAAAACTTTTCCATCAGGTGCTATGCAACTACCCATGTAATTAAATCTATCTACTCCATCCATTTGGTCCCCCTCAAATATGAAGTAAGGCTCCCGGCCAACCCAGACTGAAAATAGCATCTTACTCTTCGCGTATGCAAAAGTATACGAAACATATCTGCCTTATCAAAGAAAAACCTGATTCGAGGGTTTTCACTCAGTGACGAAACATGGTTCGCATATTCTACCCCAGACAGTTTCTTGTCTTGACTATTGTCGCATGACGACGGGATGATTTTTATTACGATCAAAATGACAAGTATGAAACACAGAAATAGTCTGCGGCAGCAAACATCAATTTGGTTCACTTTTTTTGCAATTATTTAAATCTTTTGTTTCGTCCGACTAAAAGACATTAGTAAAAAATGTTTTGCTGACTTCTCTCAGCTTTTCGTTATCAAACAGTTTAATTTCAGGAGCCCACAAGGAACTCAGTACCTCAGTTAACTCGACAACTTAACTGCACTTACGCAACTTCCCTTAAAAGGCAACAGTTCTCCGCAGCGACCCAAAAACCATCTCCAAAAATGACCCTTTCTAAACACTGCGATCTGAATTGGGCCCGAACAAAATAGGAAAAAAGAATCAAAGAAAGGAATCACGCGATGATGCTGTTTATATTTGGTACGTAAGGGAATCGTATGACGATAAAGATGGATATTGCCTAAATACTTCAGACAATGCTTAGTGAAGTAGCTGAATTTAATCAATGAAGAGAAACATTTTCTGAAGGTTGGCATCCTTGAGTAGCTTCACCAAATAATCAGATTAAAACGTAACACATTTTACTCACTCTGGCCCTTCATCAGATTGAAATTTGGAGGGGAAAGTAAATAATAGTCAACAATCCTCTAAGCGGCTCTTTAGAATATAATGACCCTGCCGCAGATTACACTTGGACGGCTGCAATCAAAGAAATTCAAGAAGCCAACATATCCCCTATCACGCAATGCTCTCATAGAAATGAAGGTTATTCTAGGGTCTTTTTACTCACTTCATTGGTGGAACATTACAAATACACATTTCTCCCGGTGGAGTCAAGATCAATCACAATTGGAGATCTTGACATAGATTGAAGTCTTGTCTGTAACTGTGTCTGTATGGTGATGGCCTTGCTGATACCAAAATGCCAGTAACTGACAGTTTACTCTCATATCCGTGCAGTTAGTAAATTACCCCTAACTGCTTGGGTTCTTCTACCAATTTTACCAAGGATTAGAACAAAATGGGTAGGAATTATCACTGCAGGACAATCCACTAATCTATTTTTCTTTTTGATTCATGCATTTATGTTTTCATCGTTATTAATAAAATGTTTCCTTTACCCCGCAATTCTTTGACAGATTTGGCAAATTGAAACGAATCCGGATACGTTGCCAGTAGATGATACTGAAAGCTTTCCGAGCAAAACCAAACTTAAAGAAAAAACAATAATTAATGCACCCAAACAGTTGGCTACACTGAAACATCACACTGGGGCTGTGTGGTCAGTCAACTGGCATTGGGATGGACGGTTCTTGGCAAGCGCCGGACTGGACAACACAGTCTGTTTGTGGGACGTGGCGGCTGCACAGCAATGCACTCGAACCCAAACCAATGCATGTCGTGTCACTTTACGCAAGCACGGTGGTTCTGTCAATTCAGTTCGGTTTTTGCCCTATGGGAATATTCTGGTAACGGCCTCGACAGATAAAGCAGTGTTGTTATGGGATGCACGGACAGTGAGTTGGCTTAGACCCGATAAAAGGTTGTTCTGCTTACTGGCACTTGCAAAGCCATGATCACTAACCGCATTTATAATAAAGTGATTACAATGTTAAGTATGCTCCGTGCAATCTGTACAATCAATGCAAAGGAATGCTGGACAGAAAAAAGGGTTTGGCGCAACAGTTCGCCTACAAACGTTAACCTTCATCGATTTGAGGAAACTATAACCCGGATAATTGTAAATGATATATCACTATTTTTTGGTGAAAGTCACTAGTTTTGCTTGAATGCGGCGAGCTAACTGGGAAACCAATTACTTTTTTGGAATTTCTCTCATCATTCTGAGCCGTTTCATCTTTCCATTCCTCCTAATTGACCGAACAGAAAAACCTATTATGCAGATGAAAAAGGAAACTTCAGGAGTGAGAATTGATCAGGTTTATCTTAAGAATTAGAATCGTGGATCGTTTTTCTGAAGACGACTGTACCGATGCACACTGAGTACACATATCTAACGAGCAGAAAAGACCACCAGATAGGTCACCTGAATCCAAGGGCCACATACAACAAAAATAATACTGTTTGGAACATGATACTGATTTGATTCTAAATATTTATAAAAATGGTAAACATCTTTCAATGCATTTGATCCCAATGTGGAAATTAATTGACTCATTTGGACGCCGCCAATGCATTTACACTATATATGCTAGACTAACTGAGCTACGAGTCTACATCGAGCGGCAATCGGACGTTTCACTTGAGGATTACTAGGCAATTATCCAAATCATATAAGCGCCCGACTTTCGGCGCAATCAATACTTTTCATAATCTGATCGGGCCGAGTAAAATGCCCAAACACCTTCCAGTGTGTCCTCATTGTTCATCTGGTGGAGCACGTGGTACAAGTTTTCCGTCGGCGTTCGCGCGTGGGTTTGAATTCCACCAAGGGGGGGGGGACTTCACACATTTGGATCAGTTCTGCATTTGGTAGAGCTATCAAAGCCGAACGTCGTACGCATTATTCTGCAAGAACACACCCTTGGAAAAGATAATGGATCAAAAATTACTTGATAACATTTTTCCGGGAGAATAATTAGGAAATTACTAATGAGAAGACATTTGTTCACTAATTACTCAGCCGATGTTCACCAGGTTGTTTTTTTCTAAACATACATGATAAGGATTTTTCGTTAATTTTTAGATCGTTTGATTATTGTAAACAAATAGTGAAACATATAGCCACAAAGCACTCCTCCAGGAAATTATTAAAAGCAAGCTCCAGTAATACTGGAATTAAGTGCGACATACTGAACAACAGAGTTAAACTGTCAGAATACCCAATAAATCTGATCTAACAATAGTCTCAGAAGCTAGACCGATCAGGCAGTTATGCTGACGAGCGTTGCAATAAAGAAAAGCTGCACAGCTAGGCTTCGCTTCTCGCTCAAATCCGGAAGAGTAAAGCCCTTGCAATAAATAGAACAAGTTCTTGATTCCGGGCTCTCACTCTAATCGTATTAATTCATATGATCCTACGGGCGAAAGCATACAACAAATGATATCACAAACAGCCTTCTTTCTCTGAGCTTAGCGATAGTTTATGATCGTTCATTAGATTTCCTAGACCAGCCTTCACTTCAAGCACACAGTAAACCAGATAGTAAACGAAGCAACACCTTCATCCGGTTAGAGTTTATCTACTGCACAGCACCAACCCGTTTGTCAATTTTGTCTAAACCTTTCCTAATTATTTGATATAATGACATGAGTACAAACTTGTTCGTTAACTTTTGTTCATCCAGTGTGATAAGTGGGAATTCTCAGAAGTCTGATTCACGATGCACAAAATACTATTGAAGTCTCCTCATTTCGTTGATTTCCAGGGATCCAAAGCGCATATCAGTAATGAATTTGGTATTAAATTAAAAAAATTTATCGAACGACACGGATCGAAACCGCCTGGTTGCTAAACATTTTGGGAATGAAAAAATCACAAAATCCATCTAGTTGGTGCAAAATACTATTACAACCGCACACGGTGGATAGGGAAGTAAGGTAAAACGAGAACTCAACTATCAAATAGGGTTCGAATTCTAACGGTCTGTGACTTTGCAACTAAGCAAGAACATCACAACTGCTGGAAATCATATTAAAGTTTAACTACTACCCACTCTTAAATGAATATCAACCAAACGAATAAACAATTAAAGAGTTAAATGCGGTCATTGATATTCGATGCATTTAATCTTCCACGTTGCTAAGTCTCCATAATTCTAGTTAGCTGTTTATAAGACCTAGAATCGGCCACGAGGCTGTAGGCAGCGCATTGCTCGAACCAAACCTGGATTTACAACAAAAGAACATTGTCGTGCCCTCTGACGCCTAAAATGTAAAGCTGATGCATATCTCTCGCGTACAAAACGTATTACTTTTCCAAGGACAGTGAATTTGTTTCTTTTACTGCTAGAGAAGTAAAATAGATTTTAATCCTTGTGGGATGTGAAAGCAACCACGGGAACAGTCGGCTTTCCCGTAGGACTGCAGAACATCTCAGTCGATACCAGATAAAGTTTTAGGTCGGGGAGTAAGTGACACTAATAGTAAACTAAAACAGGGATATGCAAGGGGAAAAGTTGTATGTTTGTTCATTCCTAATTCGCCCTTCCCGAACATGCTTTTGGAAGTGATGGAAGTAAGCAAAACTCTACGATGGTGATTAATTAATCGTCCACTGCTTATAGTCACAATATATAATCAGTATGAGAATATCTGAGAATTGCGGCCAAAATGACGGCAGACTAGTATTTGTGATCTAGTAGCCTTGAGTTACACCTCGGTTTACATTTTTGGACTCAACTAACAACAAGCTGTCAATCATTTCATTGTAGTCCAAGTCCAAGTCAAGTTATTTGATTCACAGAACGCCCATTTAATAATTAGGCTTCCAAACAATCTACCGCTTGATAGTTTTTTATTGGCACAAACGTATTCAATGAAGCCTTCGTGTTTTGTAGTCCTAGCTCAAAGGGGCACTGTAACTAAACCGTTTTAGGCCTCTAACAATCCTTCGTCGGAATAGCTTTTTGCAATACCTGGCACTGAATAAGACATTTTTTGATTGTTAGTTTTCTGTGAACAGATTTGCCTCAGTCCTTAATATATAACTTTGTAGTTTTCACCGACTAAATAATTGAAGCAGCTCTGTTCTTAACTCCGAACACTTTTGAGTCATCGGAGAGACTGTTGGTTTATTTCTAGTACCAAGCATGTTTGTAATGACGAAGTATGCCTCATAAGCCCCAGCGTCGTCTACACGAGGAGGATTCGGCAACAGTAATCCTAGAACTTGGAAAAGCACACAGGCGCGTGCGGTCTCCTTAGGTCAGGTGTGGTAACAAGCTGTGCGACAGCGAGTTACAGTCTATCACCAGATTGATCTGTGGGTCCGGAGTTCCGACCTTTGACCATGTTGGACTGATAGACGCCTAATCCATTTGACCAAAGTCGCTTCAGCGTAGGTGGCGGTGTGACTATATATATATCAATGCACAAGTGAAAAAATTTCCTTCCGTTTGCATGTCATTTCGTTGAATGGTTTTCCTTTAGAGATTTCGGTGAATTATATGGTTTACAGGGTTGACCGGATGACTTGAATTCGTTCATGAAGTGTAATCCCTTGTGTAGTCCTTCAACCATAGTAAGGTCAATGCACCACACTACTCACAAGTAGTTGAGCGATGAATACGAAAAACAACTCAGGCAATTGGAAACTTTCGCCCATCCTGTGGAGTAGAGCTGACTTGATAAGATGTAGTCAGTCGGAGTCAGCAGGACTGGTGGTGATCACAAGGGCCAATCGTCTGTCATGTCAAAACCGCCAGATCGGCGGATCACCGTGGTAACCCACTGGAACTCGTTGCGACACGGCCCGGAGTCACACTTGACCTAGGGAGACCTTAGGTGATGCTGTCACTCCAATTTCAAGATCATGGCTAGCCGCCCAAGCGTTTGAGATGCTAAATGTGACAGATTAAGGCAATATTTGGCTTTGATTTTAAGGCAGCCAACAATTTGCCTTGAGCCGTTTACCGTCGGCTTTCCATCTTTGAACTTGTAAAATTCTCCAGTGATGTGAACAGACCTGATTATCTGTCATTTGCCTAAGGTCCATTTTAGCCCAGTCGAAGCTATTCGCGACAGCTTTGTACGCTCTTTAACTCAGATGCACTGTTTCGTGTTGCAAGTTGTGTACGCTCGGATCAAAAGCGAATCACCTGGCAGTTGGTAACTCAACCCACCATGCATCTACATCTTTAGCAATTCAAACAGAATTCGAGCACTTGACTGGTTTTTGGAAGGATTTCCGTTTGACTGCTGTACTGAAACATTTTCCACTGTGATGAAAGGATAGAATACAAAAATAATTCTGTTTGGATAGAATAGGTGAGGATAAAAAATCGTGGTACGACCGTGCCAGATGTTATAATAATGTGATACAATAAAAGGGTTAAACCCATAGCATGAAGAATTTGGAATGTCCATTGAGTTGTTAAGTTATTTTTGGCGACAGCTCGTTGGACTATAAAAAGAGCTCGAGAGATTTTGTTGCAATACTGTGGGAGACCGCCCTGGTAATAATGAGAGAAAGTCAAAACTTTTGCTCACATTGAACCAAGTTTTGAAGAATTCTGCATAAAATCTGTTTGTATTGACATGTATGTATGCATATAAAGTTTGGAAAGTGATGAAAGCTTTTAATTAAAAAAAATCCTTTCCCATAATCATAGGCAATACGAAATCGGGGACACCATCACATAGGAAATGCAGAGGAGATCCTGGAGGAACTCATAAATTCAAAACACATTCGTCGGTCGGAGTGAAATAAACCGGTGGTTGGATTAGATAGGGGATTGATGTTTAGTCCTGACAGGTTTTGTCCGACAGAACCTTGTCACCCAACTTCAAGCAGCGAGGATATGTCCGACGCAGTAGTTATTCTTTTCAAAACAAATAAACAGGTTTGGGAGGTGCAGTTTTCTTTTATAAAGTCACCCCTCCCCCTAGTAGCTTAAAGTCCGTGTTTACCGACGATCTAGGATCCAGCAGCAGACGAATCGAGGGGGAAACGACATTTGAAAAAATTGTGCAAAACCGATTAATCAGAGAGTATGGTGAAGCGATTTCTGTTGAACAGAAAGGTGATTCAAATTTTGAACAACATTTTAGTTATGATTCCATAAACGCTTATGAAGTTCACGCGAATTTCTGTGTTCATTAGTTTTTTTGACGTGTATACTGTCAGGCTGAGAAGACTCAGTGGCTTACTGGAGAACAATTTAGCAGAAACCCACCAATTTTACTCTAATTTTAAGGCACTGAGCATCCTTTGTACTGAACAGTAGCGAAAGAAGACCAGTACTGCGGGAAGTTAACATTTCGTAATATTTTTTGGACTGCTTACGCAGCGCAGTCCGAGAATAATATAATTTAATATTCATTTATGAACTGCGGTGAACGGGGATAATTCAGTCCTATACAGCAAATAACTGACGTCACCTCCATGGTGAGTACAGAGTCTGTCTTAATAGTTTTTAGCATACGAAGGGTTGGATTAGCACTGAATCCCCGATAAGTAAAATCTTCCGGTCAGCAATGAGCAACGAAAATTTAAAAGATGAAGTGGGGTCATTCGCGTACTTGATTGGTATTATAGCATGCACCGGGAGAGTGATCTCTGACGGGGTTGGATGACTGATCTGAAAAGTATAGAAACAGAAAAAACCAGAATTAGTAGAAACTAAGTAAGCACCTCAGCCAGCATCAACACCTACACAACCAAGCCAATATAGCGATCACTCCAGAACACGTTGCATTATCAGGTGTTTCGCGGTTGATGACCTAGGGTCACGATCAAGATAACCGTCCCTTGGGTTTTCGACATCCGTTTGACCGATCCCTTGGAAGTAAGTTTGGAGATCTGATGCGGAAGCCTTTGTTCTGTCCTGCCAATGTAGGTCCCACTGCAACTACCAGTGAAATGACACACAAAAATTAAGTAGAGAATGAAATTCTCCTAGATTCACGTTGGTTCAGAATAATCGTACAGTTGCTTGGAAGGATGTGAAGGTTTGCAGCTAGAAATATGCGGCTTATGGCCGAATTGACTTTGTGATGTACATCATTGAAAATTCGGTCTCCCTAGAAGTCCAGCCCGATGTATGCAGCCTTCTTCGCTGCTTTGTGGATTGGGTCATCCATAGGTTTTTTCGACCATGTGACATGGATGAATTTTGCTGGGTAATCATTTTGAATGAGTGTTACGCACAGATAGGTTTCTTCTTGAAATCGATCGGTGATAAAACGTATTTGGTGTATAACTTGAGAAATACAAATACTCATCACTCCCTCGCGTCTTTATGTACATGGAACGTTTAACGGTCCCATTCGACTACCCCAAGGATTTGATGTTTAATAAACTAAGGCACTGATCGCCCTTTTCTTCGTGAGAAACTGAAAGTTTTAGGTAAACGAAATTAAGGAGTTGAAAACATCGGCAAAACTGTCAAGGTAAAAAAATTAGAACATCGTCAACAAACCGTTTGAATAAAACTAATTTGAACATGCATCCTTTCAGATTCGTTTCTAACTTGGCCAAAATACGTCTCCTAGTGTTTGTCCCAATGGACCATCCAATGCCACATCCTCGCTTTTTATTCATACGGTGCCTTCGAGATGAAATCGAATGTTATGGTTGCATAGCATACTAACCTTTCTCAGATAATCAACGAAATGGGAGGTAAAAATGTTCGAGAAGGTGAGAGAGCCTACAAATGTTCAACCGTCTTCGGAAGAAGCACATTTGAGAAAAATAAAATCAAGATTGATATGAAATATCTGCTGGAATCCCAGTGAAATATTTTTCCAATACATTGGCAAATTCAAAGGAGCCGTTCATGCAATTAGACAACGGAACTTTGCGGGTGGGATCTAAAATATCCACTAACCAGCGGACCAGCTTGTGATACGGAGAGTTCTGCTTATGCATACCACTGGACTCAGCGGGATGTCATGTTTATGAACCTTTGCTGATATTCTCATGCAAGGTGTTTCAGTTCCCATTTGTTAGAGATGTTGATACTGTGGTTTCAAAATGTTTTCATGCAACAACCAAATCTGTTACTTACGGGCGATTGAAAATTCGGCGAGGTGACTTTAACGGGTGCGTTGCCTATCTCGAAGCTATCGTAGTTCATTAGTATCTGATTCACATTGAATTTGTAAGCATCACTAATCATTATCACTATACCGGGGCCTTTGTCAGGTTTGAGAAATTTCACTTTCGGTCACTAGCTTTAATATTTCTATTGATTGTTAACGTTCCGAAATAAGGTAAAAGCCTTGTCGTACTGGTGCGGCCAAATATGAGTGAGAGATACCCACTAGTTCTGTCTCAAACCAGCCTTCGTTGTCAGACGATGTTGGTGTGAGGTTCCTCAGCCGCTGCTGTCCGTAACTGGACATTGTATTGTATTACTCTCAAATGTTATATGTAAGCGGTTGAAAAGAGTAATTCGAAAGGTCCCTACTTTCTTTGTTTGTCTGCTTACACTATGTAGTGAAGCGCTTTTTATATTCCGTAGTATCTCACTGTAGGGTATCAGTGTGCACTCATTCTTGGGACATCAAAGCTCCGTGAGTTATGCAGTGTTCAATCAACAAGGAACATATGTGGCATCCTGTGACAGTTCAGGGGTGGTGCGATTCTGGGATTTGCGTCAAGCATCTGCAACGGCCAGTTTTCCATTGCCAACCGAAGAATTAGACGACTCGTCCTTCACGTGTGCCTCATCTTTACTGGACCTGGCTAAAGGACGCAAAAAACGACTCCATCTCAACGTGAATCAGATCGCGTACGATTTGTCGGGTGATTACCTGGCCGCTGCTTGCAGTGACGGTCGTGTATGTTATGTTGAGGTACCGACAGGACAGGTGAGTTATATGTTATGAGAGTTTTATCCAAAGTCAAAAATTTTTATTGATAATATTCTCCATCCCCATCATAAACCTAATTTTGATCCCCATAGAAAATGTGAATGTATAGGTGAGCAACCATCAATATTTGATTTTTCGCTGCCGCATAACGTCAAATTTGTTATCCCAAATATCATCATCACTGCCATTACCACCATCATCCAGTCATCATCATCATCATCACCATCATCATCATCATCCGATTCGTTGTCACCATCACAATCATCCGAATCACCGTCATCTTCCAAGTGATTGTTGTCACCATGGTCGAAAAATTCATTATTGTCGCCCCTGCGAAATTTCTTCTCCTCATTGCACAATTTGGAAAATCAGAGACTTCCGGTAGGATGCCAACATCCTGATTTATTGTCCCAATGACACTTCCAAAATAAAAGCTGTTCCCGATCCAGTTGGTGGCTCTCGATTTTTTCTGAGGACACAGTTGCTGACACTGACCATTGTGAACACTAGAAATCTCAAGTTCCAGTCCATGGTGACAACCAGATATTCCTCCGTTTTTGCATTCCAAAAGAATCGATCTAATTCAGATTTGCTAGATTTCCATTTTCACATTCAAAAACTCTAAAGCATCAAGAAAACAGTAAACTAGATTGAGAATCGTTGGTTTGTTAGATGAATCACTTTTTAGATGTAAAGAAAAGTTAGAAATAGTAATACTTTTTCAAAATAAATCTCTACAACTGGACGTTATGCAGTGGGTTTGTGGTATTAGCTAGATACAACGAGAACCTAACAAATGGTTAGGGAATTCAATGTGTTATCATCTTCCCCTTCACAACTCAGTAAAAGTACTGACTACAATTTTTCTGACACTCAGTATTTCTTACCTCAGTTCCAGCCGTGTCAATCAAATCAAAATCTTCATTTCGGAGACGCCGCCAAACCCGACTGGCTTTCACACAGTGTTGCCAAGCCATGTGCCCCTTAGTTAGCTTACTCTATAATGGGCGGATGGAAAGCGACAAATGGCTGATTCAAGGAGACCAGAAAACATTATCTCGTGCTCCAAGATGAAATTGATAAATTTCTCCCAATGGCACGTGTATCTATCCTCCTAAAGTTACTAGAAACCTAGACTCCTACGCGTTTCATCCCCTGCACTGATAACCGACATAATTATCGGTTTGCTTGGAGTAACTAGAAGTAAACGGTTGATGCTATGGCTCAGTTGGCAAATTCTGGTTTGAGAAAACAAGCTGGCGAACAAGCTCGTTTTCATTGATTCGTACTCATGCCATTACATCACCATATATATCTTGACAAAATATTTTCACTATAGGAAGGATTGGATTAGTCATTTACAAATATGGGTGGGGAAGGGATTTGTGGTGTTAATTGTTTTGTTGTCTAGGGTTTGTATTGGGACGGGGGTGGGCCAAGGGAGTTGAAGCGCAATCACAAATTGTTTTTGAGAACAAAGTGGAGGACTGTGAAGACGGATTGCGACAGCTTCCACAGTGCTCAAGAGGCGACACGTTGCCAACTTGGATTGTTGACCTCTGACCTTATACAGGGTCCGGAAAGCTTGCGTCACATTCACGGTGTGGTTAGTCTGTGCTAGATGTGAAATCACTGCGCTATTAAGTGACTTAATTGTTCCAGTGCCTAACCATGCCGGGTGGTGCTCACGGATGCGTTCAGACAAGCGCCTGGTCGTGCGGCCGATGTACATTGTCCCACAGGAACATGTGAATGAATAGATACAAAACAAGGCTGCAGAATCAGTGACTTTGTCTTTCAACCATAATGACACTACGGGGCGGGATTTGAACAGGATACGAAGCTTGGCTGCGCAGAATGTCTTATTGATAGCACTAGTCAGTCTTCGTCGTGCTATCTTTGCTAGCGTGTCACCTCTGAATGGCAGAGATATGTATACTGGCTTTCTTTCCACCGTCGCCCTCCTAGGAACTTCCTGTTCTGTCTCCAACATCTTGTCGATTAATCTTATTGGGAAACCATTTCCAGTAAATATTCTTCTGAGCGTCTGCAGTTCAGCTTCAAGAGTATCCTCTGTGCATATTCTTTTTGTCCTGGCAATCAGACATCTAATTAAGTTCCTCTTCACATTAAGAGGTACAAAGCTGTGGAAGTTGATGTATTGCCCATTCCATGTGGCTTTCCTGTGTACTGATCGCCGAATTGAGCCGTCTTCTCGACGACTTAGTCGTACATCTAAGAAAGCTATTTCACTGTTTAGCTCCATCTCTGTTGTGAATTTCAAATTTGGGTTAGCCGAGTTGAACATATTCAACAGTTGTTTAGTTTTAGTCGAAGGGTTGAGTACACGGAAGATGTCATCCACGTAACGCTTGTATAAGTAGAGCGATTGTATTGACGACTCTGGTTCATCGTTTCTTCAACAGACTGGTAAATCTTTTCGTGCGTGTTCCCTTGAATACAGCGGTTCATTTAACCTTGCCGGTAGACGTGCACTTTCGTCAGTGTTGCACGATGAAATCGTATCCTCATCCACTCGCTACCGAATCAGGAATTACTTCGGCAGTGTATCTCAGTTTATCGAAAAGATTTCTAAGGATTGGTGAATCGGTAGTTGTGCCAAATTACAAAGGTGATAAATGCTCATTTGAAAACCGCAGAGGAGTTATTTAAGTAAACATTGCATTGATACTTCTCGCTGGTATTATCCTCCGCCGATTATCCAGTCGTCACGAAAGGTGTCTGCGTGGGAACCAAGCTGGTTTCCATCCCGTTCGAGGTTGTACTGACTGAATTTTCACTTTGTGACGGATTCTAGGACTTAATTACATGCTCCGTGGGCTCACGAATTATGTCTTCCCTGATCTGAAATGACAATCGAATCAGTCGGTCGCACAATTCTGTGACGCTGCCTCTCACTGAAACGTTTGCCGGGGGAATTCAATTCACTTTTCCAGCAGCTCCATGTAAACAGTCGGAGTGTAGTTTATGCTTATAGCGGTGTTTCATCCGAGTTCATCGAGGGAAAATGCATTCGTCGTGGTTGAAACTTTTCTTTCCATTTTTTTACTAATACTGATGCAGGAATAGTCCTATCCTCATGTGAGAATCGTGGCACTGACATTTTATCAAACAGGAAATTCCTAGACTTAGAACATGCGGACGATGATGCGCTGCTGAGTGAAAATCCAAGCAAGCTGCTTGCTTTTCTCGATCTGCTCAATAATATTTTGTGTAAGCTCGCTATGCGTTTTGCACCTTTAAAGAGCGAAATGTTAAGACTTGTTCTCTCGAAGAAGAATTGGGTAAAGTAGATGTATGGATTTAACTTCTTAGGTAGTTGCATCTCACCTGGCGGCCTTTATATCGGACGAAGTATACTCGAAATCGCAGAAGCCTTGATTGACATTCACTAGTTTGTGCCGTCTGTGACATCCGCCTGGAATCCGGCTACCGATTATAATTTGGGTATACACGGCACCCGTAAGGTCTCTACTGCCCTGCCGCTCCGAAACGTTGACGTCAAGAGCACATATACGAAGACTTTCGGAGTTTGGAAACTGTCACCTTCGTAGTACTGATAGAATATGGTGCGATAATTTCGTGAATAACTCAGAGGTTAGTCTTAACTCACTGTATCCTAGGGTTCACCTTTTAGAACGGTCTTTGAATCAAGATAGGTTAAGGTATTTGGGACACATTTTAGGTATGCCCATATGCCGGCAGCACCGATTGCCATCATTCTTCGAATCAGATAAAGATTGAAAAATGGATCGAGGTGGCTAGTTGATGAAATGGGAAGAAAGTATGAAAACATTCTGGTTGGAGTGCACCAAATCTCCCCATGTAATGATTAGAGACAATAGATGATGTGACTCACTGCCGCATTCATTGGTGTTCTAGCACTCAAAATATTTTCTCTTCTAGGTAATTGTCAATTTTTCACTTTCTTTCGTCATTTGTCGTTCATATCTTTTCAGTGATTTATACTGAGGCAGCAGCCAAATCTAGAACACGCTGGTGCAAGGTTAATTGTTATTCATACTAAACTGAATTGAAGTGATTTCACCGGGGATAAACACTGATATAAGGTCAATGAACCGCTCAATGCTTTGATGAAGTTCCGTCCAGGTTAACTTACTTAGAGCCTATAATACGTCGACTCTATTTCTTTAAGTCATCTTTGGATTATTCATGATACTTGAGTAGGAATCGAATGTTGAGTATAGACTGTAGCCGTTGGATCATTTTTTCTAGCTGGCCCGGAATCTCGATCCCTACAAACCGAAAATATACACAGTCTTTTGGTGTTTAAATAATAGTATCCCACTAGTGTCGCTAAAGCATGGTGAGCAAATCCTGTTAGTAATTCTGAACTCAAACATGGGTCGTTGATCTTCAGGGTTCAACATTCAGACAAAGTAATAAATCTTAGTAAGCCGCTGTGGCTGAATCTTTTGCTGCTATGACCACAAATCATCTGCCTCGCGGTAAACTGCTTCCTGAGGCAGGCGTTCGCTGAAAGGTTGATCGAAGCGGTCATTTCAAGAAATGTCATAGAGGTACCAAAACCGTATCCGACAAGCTGTTTAAGTAAGATATGTTGTCAAAACAAAATATGATAAGATATTGCCCACACACTTGATGAAATACGATTCCGATCGACTGAATCTCCGTTTTAGATTACTTCACTGTACGGGCACGAAGATGCAGTGCAGTCAATCGCATTTGATTGGAACACTGAATTTCTCTACTCGGTTGCAAATGATGGTCAAGTTTGTTCATGGAACTGATGCTGACTAACGGGCTTGCACACCCTCGCGCATACATACACATACAAAATTTTGCATTCCACTCTATCATGTTGTTTTCAATTTCTCAGACTTGAAAAGACAATTTTATATCACAATTGCACCATTGCCTTAGTGCGATGATCACAAATGAGTCTACTTTTGAAATATATTTATTGTTATTAAGAATCATCTGCTTTGTTACATAGTCATCCATCAAGTAATCTGCATCCCTTACTGACACTTCACTTACCTTGCTATTAAATGCGAGTCTGTGCAAATTATTTTCTCAAATTTGTTTTACTGCTTAGAAATTTTATACATGGCAAAGTGCAGTATTCTGCCATTCTCATAGTTTTCAACTATGGTTGAGAACTCCAAAACGTGCTTTCTTGCCAATGATATCCGGAAAACTACTCGAAACCCAAGCCCAGTAACTGTAAACGGTCCACAATTCAAACAAGTTAGAAAGGTTATGACTTATAATTTATTCAGGAAGAAATTTCGGCACATTTTGAACCATATGAAAGGTCGCATGCTAAATATTGCGATCTGCTTCTGAAGGCTCACTGACACCATCATCTAATCATCATAAAATTGGCGAAAGCATAATGTAAAAGCCTTTGCAAGATAAGCACCAAAACTATGTTGGAAAGGTAAGATTTCGAATGAGAATACGTCAACGATTGCGCCATCCAGACAAATCACCTAATGTTCCTGAATGCCGCATGTTGGAACTTTGTCCATGTCAATCATTCACACCAACGGAGACCATGGTTTTAATGTCATCATAAGCTAAACAATCCAAACGCAGTTGCAACTTACATCTACCAAGGGGAACGGTGTTTCTAGCCATGCAGTAGGTTGGACTTTACATTTGCGACCTCTGCGTGATGTCAGGACGACATCATTAGTACATCCGATCGGTAGAAGCCACTCATAGATGGAACTTAATGTGATGCCAAGATCAGGGGGCAAAGGAGATATGTTTGCCTGGATCACTAGAGCCTGAAATGAGTCAGTCGCTTGATACTGCAAAGAGATTGAAGCTGTTTTAGAGAGGTCGCTGGTGTGAACCCATGAATCGCCCCCTTCTTTTGCTCCAGATTAGCACCAACCCTTCAAACATCAGACGAGAATCCCGACCAAAGAAGCCAATCCCTAAATGTTCCGAACTATTTAGTAATGATCGATATCGACTTTTGGCGTTTTCCGGTACTTTAAAAACGTACACAAGCCGTTTTCGTTGTCCGAGGACTTTGTGATGGATAGTCGTTAGTGCTTCGTTCGTCGCAATCTATATCTAACTTTACAATATTTCCCAATAAACAATCGGACAATCTGACGGAGGGCACATGAAAGAAGTCCGTCCAAAAATCCTACAGAGTACAGTTCCCAAAAAGGAGTCAATCAAGAGTTTTCTTTTTTGATGATTATTCTAGCGATTCGTTTTCATGGCGTTTCATGACAATAGTCTGAAAAATGTCCAAACTACCAAGTTAAAAATAGTCATCCAATTCATCTCCTCAAAATCAAGGCTCATTTTCCAGCCAATGGTTTCATGTAGCAGCACTATGATGCCAAAGGCATAGCAAACATAACTGCACCGTCAAATGACAAGTCCCCGCAACTTGTGTGGGTCTTCATTCAGGAGCGCAACATAGGCCGCATATTAGAATTCAGTTGACCTACAGTGTCAGCAAAGATCGGTGCGACCATTCTCACAGGTGGATGGGGCCACTTCCGAAATCGCCAAAATTACGCAGCTATAGGGAATCGTTGAGAGAGAACAGCTTTGACAAGTAAATGCAAAGGAATATCACTGTAAGCAAGAATTTGTTCCTGGTTCGTAATATACGGCGACCGGAAAAAAGAAACGAATTTTCCTAGTACATCTTTCACTGGGAAACTACATCAAATGACTGCACAGCCGATCGAATTAGACCAAGGTTTCAGGTCAAGGATCCAGAGGTCATGGTTTTATGAAGGGTTCGTCTGCACTCTAGCATTTGTTGATGATCGGCTCAGTTTCTACGAGCACTAAATGATTCTCGCGGACTAATGTTTGGAAGGAGTTTTGATGAGACACTTACCAAGCTACTTCCTCTTGAAAATCAGCTCAGTGAGCTATTTACATGAGGTTTGAAAAGTCGGTTCATTTCTTCATATTAACTCGAAGAGCTCTTTTTATCTTTGCCGACAGAACTCTGCAAAGACAGCTGAGAAAAATCCACCGCAATCCATCTGTTTCATTTCCTTAGATCTCTTCTGAATCCCTGTCCCTTTGGTTACCACCATTTCTTATGGAAAACTGGTATCCGTCCACCTGAATTGTTCATTTATAGGCATAATTGAAAGACACTGTTTAAGTGAGTCTACTGAATTGTGTCCTCAAGTTTTATTGGCCCCTTGATCGAGGATTAACCACTGTGAGGACAAATATGAAAATGACCTGCTGAGATTGCAGTTTGTTCATTGAAACCCTCCCTAAACATATAGTGCTCTGCAGCATTCTGGATGAATTGATTCTGTATTACTCTTTTACTGGTCTTATTCTCCTTCGTTCCTGTAACAGACAAGACTTGGTTTATCATATTTTGCTCACCTCAATGACAGAAACACAGGGTGCACAGTATTTCAGCTGAAGTTTCCTGGTGCATTAAATGAAGTGTTATCTTCCTTACTGTTTAGAAATTCGGGATGTTTTTGAGAGTCACATCGGTTTCAGTTGATCTAATTTACATAATCTTATAGCACAACCGCTAGAAAAATAATCTGCCTGGCCAGATAAATGGTGGATTGAACAATTTTTTGAATAGAATGCAAATGACAAGAATATTTGAGTGAATATCGTACGTATTACCGAACCGAACAAATGACTGGTGCGGTGCGACGACGTGCAAACGGCAGTCAGATCATGGCAACAAAATGATATGGCCACATAAATCTGTTTTAAATGTTTAACCTCATAGTTGTCAACGGTATTTCGAGGCTAGGGTATAGAAACCCATCATCACAGTAGCATGACATTTGAAATGGCTTTGTTTGTGTTTTACTACGGTGCAGTGTACCATCGATTTTTCAGTTTTTTCGTTACAGTTTTACAAGTGGGTTGAAGCAAAAGTAGGCAATGAAACATGATAGATTTCACTAGAATATGAAAAACAGAATGGTTGAAGCAATCAGTGGCGCTCATCACCAATTTCAGAAGTAAAATGGATTAAAAGTGAGTGGACAGCATTGTGCGAATGATAAATCCGATTTTGTTTCCAAGACGGGACTGACGAACAAGTAGACATTAAAAGCTTAGGAACTGCAGTGTTGCTTGCTCATTCCTGATGGAGCACATCAGCAGTTTATACGAAATATGACTAAGTTGGGGGATGAACCATGGACGGACAATTGTGATTGAAACATCGTAGAAGTCATTTTACCCCAGCTGGTTGGTAGGGATTTCACAAGCCATCGAAGTATGTAATGTGGCCCTCTTGACTTTAGTCTTCGAGATACGAACCTCTCGGGAATAGAAAACCAGGACATTAAGTCCTAACGTGCAAAGGCATTGTAGGATGCCGACCTCCCTGACTATATAGAACCTCTGAGTTCCTTATGACCTCGAAAGCAAATGAGAACAACGACAAGCACCAAATCTACTGCAAGGGACGGTTGGCAGGCTCCTTCCTCTCATTAGCTCCCTCCCAAATCATCGAGGAGTCGTTGCGAGTCCATAAGGATTCTGGAGAGCCGGTCTGTCCCTGAAGGCCTCTGCAAAAGGTCATGGAAATACGAACAGCCTCAGCAAGTCCTTGTAGAACACAAATTGAAAAAGCACTGTGTATGTTGGGGAGCAGTGTAAAAAGGAGACTGTGAGTTGCAAACTTGGGTTTTACTTTTTTAAGTGTTGATGCTAGCTGATATGCTTCCTGGGCTTCGCCTTTGTTCTCTTTCGTGCTGTTTCAGTTTGTGACGCGTGTGAACCCCGTTGAAGGGTCCTGTCCCGCCATCGGCATAGTACAGTTTGCTACCTCAACCTTCTAGGTGAAAGGGAGCTATTTTAGACAGAGTTGCAGACAGACGCAGGCAAACGGACAGACAGTCGAAGTGTACAGACCGTTTGCAATTTCCACGTCGAAGTCATTATACCTTGATACTAATACTACAGTTTTCCACAATATCGTCCAATCAACTCAATACCAATAATTTCTCAAATAACTATGTGAACCTCTAATGAAGTGCTCTGTAAAATGATATTAAAATTAGCGCCGAAGCTGTCCATGGTGTTCAGTAGCCATTCTACTTGACCACCTTAAGAGAAAGTACATTTATTGATGAAGTACGGCTCAGCCAAATTAAAAATTAGGCACTGGAAAAAACACTATCAAAATCGACGCTGCTGGCATTCCGGAGTAAAAAATGAGCTTGTGGAAAGTTGTCTTACTGTCAAAAGTGGACTGGGTTGAATCTTTTTGCATATAAACTGATATTCAGCAGAAAAAGGAATGGATGCGTAAATGGGACCCAGGGGAATATCGCCATGCGAAGTCTTCTATTGTCCAAGTAAAATTTGAGATCAGGAATAGCTCTCATTGCTGCCTCTGGGACCGGAAATAAACCGAAAATGGAACAGTTTTCTAATTGCTCGTGGCACCATCCGAGTTGATATGAAATGGGCTGATTTACAAAACTTACCCTGCATTCAAACATTTTACGGAATTCAACCGGTTCATCGGTAAATAGGATGAGAGATAAATCAGTTGACACGAGTAAGGGAACCTTAGCTGTTGGTAATCAAACCGCTGTTTAGAACGTGAATGTGATTGTAGGAAGTCGGTGTCATCACAACTGCAGACAGATCAGGTTGGTTGCGAGATCTGGAGTTATCTTGGTTCTCAAAAGTTACAAAATAGATTTCGTGATTTTCAGCTTGGCCGATTATTCAGCGTTAATCAAACAATGCATAGTTTGCTTGGACCACCTTTGGAGAAAATGTCTCACTGATAGTGGGCTTATCTTTGAGAAATGGCAGACAAAATAGTACAGTACAATTAGATCGAATCATTGCGGTACGTAAGCCCGTCTAGAACTATCAAGAAAATCCGAATTACAAGTATCATACGATAGAAGCCAAAAATCAATCTAGGCCATGCGTAAGGCTGTTGGTTCGTTAAAAAAGTGTGATTAACATAAATACCTTAGGCTTGATCCCCAAAACCGTTACCTTGATTTTAAATCTTTGTCGTTTTAGGGAAAGTTCACTGATCCAGATTATACCCAAGGGTCATCTGAAATATGCTGAATGCACGGTAGTTTTAATCTATAGTTAATTTATTTCCAGCATATTTGGCTTTCTTGTCCAGACCAAGACTGTACGTTTAGTGCATATCTTTTAGGTTTCAAATCGGTAAATATATTTATATCGCACCAGCGATTTCAATATTCCACTGAGGAGAAAAACTCCGCATCAGTTGCTGTTAACGTTTGCCAGATACCATTTCAACATATATCATTGTTCTATAAAAATCAGATTTTTGCACCTCAATCTGTCAAGATTACAAAATGATCTCATAGTTAGCTCGCGGTAACCTGGATGTGGAATGACTCATTAGCTGTCCTCCGTCGGACACTCGTTTTCTAAACCCACGGGAATTTTAGCATCCTGTAAGTAATGATCCGAACTTCGTAAAATGACGTCCGCGGGTGCGTTGTTTAGCCATCGGGGTCACATGATTAATCTATTGGGTCATCGCATTGATTATGAGGAACAGATGCATTTGCGCCAACCAGCAATTCCATTACACTGAAACCAGCCTGGGTGGATGGATGTCACCTCCTTTTGGTGACCGCTGTGGCGTGGAATCAGCTCGCTGTTTTGTTATTCCTCTGACCTGAAAGGCTGGGCTGGGCTGATCTGAAAGTTTGTACCCGCGTCATTTAATTCGCACAGATTTTGCAGATGGATGAAACGATTGCTTTTCGAAAAAAATAGCCGATAATTTTGATGCACTTTCTAGATTGTCTAAAGGTAAAAACACCTGCATTGATGATCGGCAGCCAAAGCGCCATCGGAATTGAAAATGTGTTCGCTATGCAAAGTTTCACAGTTTCGGACATTTCACAAACCATAACAGACATTTTGCAAAAGTGAATTCTCATAAATCAAACGTACGACTTACCGCATTTGGAATACTGATAATAAATAGGCATTTAAGCTAAAAGATTTGATTATAATGGGTCCCGTTTATGTTCTTCACTTTGTAAAATGTTGAGCAAACAATATTTTGTATATTTATGTTTGAAATATTCCTCCCAACCCACTGAAAGACGGGTGCTTTCCCTCCGTTTTGCCCCTGGTTGATCGAGGAGACTGAAATCGTCACAGCTATCATGCAATACTCCGATGAATCCGTGAATACTTTGATTAATTAGCTCTAAAAATTGAAACTCTTCGGCAAGCTAGTTCAAAAGGATATCAAAATAATCACAGTGGAAATGTTTGACACATTGTTAAGTAAAAACCCGAACGTCTGCCACCCGGTTTTCCTCCCTTCATATCACTCGGTTTTTTCGATTTGCTATGTGGACGGACTGTCAACACCCGTTTTGTCGTGTCTGATTGCGCAAGCATATTCTGTTTGAGTCACGTAAAGACTATGAATGGATCAGTTCAGCCCTCGAACGCAGTTGTGCAATAATCGGACTTTCGTGATATGCGGGGTAGAGAAGGAAAGGCTTACTATGACTACAAAACGTGGACTGCTTGATTCCATCCAAGAAGAGAATAAAAAACTAATAGCTAATGAGTATCCTTAATTAGGTTTGAAAAAAAGAAAACTTTTCCTGCTGTACTGATTAGTTATTGCATTCCCACTGAACCGTTTTGTAATGGTTATTCGCATCTCACTGTTTATTCCATTTTTTTGTTGTTCCAGCTGCTTTCGAAAGAACGCTTTATTCATGACTAAATTTTATTTTATTTTATTCTACCACGCAACCTGATCATTGACCGTCTGGTATACGTGCTTCATGTAACTTGACTTCATTCACATTGCTTTTCATATTTTTGCGCACTTCAGATTGGACGCACCTCGATAGGTG
Organism: Fasciolopsis buskii; assembly: GCA_008360955.1. NCBI lineage: Eukaryota > Metazoa > Platyhelminthes > Trematoda > Plagiorchiida > Fasciolidae > Fasciolopsis > Fasciolopsis buskii. Next base: position 50,298 of record LUCM01011480.1, read on the forward strand.
TATTTTTTCTATTAATTGCGAGACTAGAAGCGTTTACCATACGACACGTCTTAACCATGGGAAGTGTCCTTGGCGCTCTTCTTTTAGGGTCACTACCGTTACTACTACTTCGTTTTCAATCCTACGCTGATAGAGATAATCTCCTTCATCTATTACTTTTTATTTAAGTTACTGATGCGATGACAGTGCACAACATTTCCAGGAAGCTAGTCGCAATCAGCTAACGGCTGTTCAGTTGGGAGGTCGACATTTACGCACGCGAGTCTATGAAACGAACTATATTGGCAGGAATCGAACTCACAACCCTAAGATTAAAAGTTCAGTGGTTTTGACTGTCTGACTATCAGGAATCACAATAAATTCCACAACGGTCATTGAGTTTCCTAATTTGCGTTGCCCCTTCGGTGCATTTTATGTTCCGATGGGTCGGAATTAATCTCGCGTTTCATTTCATGAACGATAAATTGATCAGTTAACTTAAGCAAGCCCTGCGATAATCAATGTTGAGGTTATAGGTAACCAGCGTGTGATGCTTTTTTCTGGTACCTCCACAAATCTCATCCGCGAAGCCAATTTATGCCAAACTGTCCGTTGAAAGCAAAGCAGTGTTTAATGACATCTTCGGTTTTTATCACCTCGAGTGCTTTGTGTGCTGTTCTTGGCACCAAGCATGTAATATATAGCAAAGTGCTCCCGTGTGGCTGATTTCCACACATTATATATATTCATATGCTCAAGGGATTCCGCATTGAAGAGCATCTCGAACAACCCTGCCGAGACTGCGAAACTATGGGGTTAGTATGATTGTCCCTTAGTAGATCGAACCGAATCGTAATACCGAATGTCACACATGTTGCCCGGACCGAATGACGATCACGGCACTGTCCACTGTCTGCGGCACGACAACATCGGTTTCAATTTCTTTATAATTTACTATTAAACAGTGTAATAATGGGCGACGTCGTTTCAACATAAACGACCAACCTCCTATCCAGGACAGCCCTTCTGGAGTACCGCAGGCAAAGCTGCAGGTCTTAGTCAAGCAAACAGGAAAAATTAGGGTCGTTTTTGAAAGAGTTATGGTGAATTATTGAAAACAAAAAAACATGATTTGAGTGAAAAAACACAGTAGCTGTTGTATTAGCTCCATTCAAAGCTGACTACAAAATGTCCACGGCTCGTCAACAGTCATAAAAGATAGTTCAAAAGTTATGCCACATAATGTCATATTTGAAGCATTTGGTCAATCCAGATACGTACCTAAGTGTCAGCTCCATAGAGTTAGAGAGTTCCTGTCCGAAAGCTAGTCAGAGTTGAGGGAGATCAGTGTGCATTTGGTAGTGATTAGGCGTAGTTCACAAATTGATACGTCGGTTTCGTGAAACATTGTAGTGGAATGCGGCACAATGAGCTTTCGGTTGATTCTCTTTGTGAGATGTTGAATTAGTATCATACGCTGGCTTATCAAACCCATATTTCAAGCCCGCAAACAAAACTTCATTTATTGATAGAATTCAGATAATTATTGGTAGACCATCTATAAGAGTACTACGAAGGCAGTGTTCTGTTTGGTCGAGCACCATTAAGGAGTTATCGAAAGCGTATCGAGATGATCACCTGATTGTTCCAGTAAAGATAGGTAGGAGCTGCCAAATGTTCATTCACGTCTCAATATGCAATGGTTTCGAAAATTGTATGCAGACTCGTGATTCAAATCGAAACGAGTTGTTTTGATTGTTCACTCGGGAAATATTGTAAGTTTATTGGTAACACTTGACCTTACTCAGATTATTTTAAAAACACCGCGGCACTTCCTATCCGATGCATTTATTAGGATGTGTGAGCATTTTGTATCATTTTCTCCCAGATGCAAAAAGTGGCCCGGCAATAATGTCATTCACCAACGCTGAGTGCGACGACATAGTTTTCTTGGACTGTGACCTAAAACTCTGCAAGGAGGGACGGTCAATAAACACCAGAGAACATACGACTTCTGGATGGGTACTTGAACAATTTATAAATAACTAGCAAGTTTTGTCCTTTGAAAAAGTTTCATGAATGTTGATCCCCATTGATTCTCAAAGACCTACTCAGAGTGAAACAGGTGAATTGAACGTTAGTACACGCAGAACTACACCTATGTCCGGATTTCCAAAAAGCAAGTTCAAGAACGTGGAGGACATACGATCAATCTGAATATATATATATATGCAAGTGGTAGTAAGCACATGTACGAAACCAGAGTTTTCCAGAAACAGCCGATTTCACGTATTTGCCTTTTAGAAGGCATGCGTGGCCGTTATTCTTCAGTCAGTTCATAGACGTACTTGAACTTTATGATGGTACGTTGTAAGTAGGATCTTGTTTGTGTAGATATACCTTTTTTTATTGACATTGGAGTCCAGCAGAGCTAAACACTAGTAACAATGACTAATTGGAGAAAGCGCGTAGACGTGGACCTACGCGACCATATCATGCGTTTTTTATTGCATTTCCACTACACGTTTACCATTGGTTTCTTGTATTAAATTTGTTGACTCCCATAGGAACAACGTGAATAAACCGCCGATTTGGTGTCAAACGATTTAGTTTGTACTAAGCGAAAAGCTAAACATTGTGCTTAATTAAAAAAACGGTGTAAGCAATTTCTGGGTCTTACTTTATGTTTAATGGGACAGTCCCGACAGGATATTTGTGGTCTGGTCCAATACTTCATAAAGGAAAGGCACAACATTAATCTGTCGTCTATCACATTGTTTTCAGTGTGGATAATGCGCGGTTTTCGGCTTGAAAAATGTCACGAGTCGTAAGAGAAGAGTTAGTGATTCTTCACGTACAGATGGAAAAATAGATTTTGTGTTATGTTCCGTTCGTGTTTCAACTCATTTTATGGCCGAAACTGATCCGTGGATGTACTAACCGTAGTACATCCCCCTGGAAAAAATTTGCGGATGTAAAAGAAACAATTTATCTGCCACTTTATTTCATTGGCAGCACGTTTGAAGATGACAAATATACATACCAAAATGACCAAAATATTTCTTTTGAAGCACCGGCGCAATGAAGTTTCCCAGCTGATGCTCAGTCTTCCGGGTATTGAATAGAAGCAATGTTTTACATATATATATATACTATCAAATGTGGAAATGCTAGAGGTCATAAGTCAAACGGTCGTCCTTTTAGTTGTTCGAAGCGTTAGGCACGGAAAAGGCCTAAGCATCAATGTTACCTGGCTGGTTTAGCCAAGGTGCAGGAACTACGAAATACCAGTTCATCTAAACTCGGAAAAATAAAGAGCTGCGATAAGGTCAACACTTGAAAGAACGGTATAATGGTAAGTTGCCAACTCTAGCACCAAGGCTTTCCAAGTGTCACCTTGCAGACTCCAAAGATAAACGCAGCGAAGTACTTTGGGCATAACAGCACTTATTCCAATAACTTTTGCTCTAGTCAGCAGTTTGTAATTCGTGGAATTTCGACACAAGTAAACGCTTCTTGCCTAAGACCGCAGGTTATTAGAATATTCACAGGACTTTTCGGGAACTTATTCACCAAGATGGTAGATTTAAAAGCTGACAGAATGGAGTAACATTTTGGACGACTATACGACGTTTCAACTCCGCCCAAAGACTTTACCGGAAAATTTTCTCATGTAACCTATTGATGGGCATTCGATGCATTGTCACGTGTTGGCCAAACGTACATCTAAAGTTGAATGCTTTTCTCAGGGTTTCGGTGCAAAACAGTGTAGTTTTATAGTACGGCAAAATGCGGATTCTCCATCCTGGTGTGCTATACTTCGGATACGAGTGCTCTTTATAGGTCACTCAGGGAATTCCTAGGTGCCCCATGCGCTGTTTACTAACGGCTTCTGGAGATCAGTCTCACCTTAGTCTTGCTCAAGGTTTTTTAACTTGAAATTTAGTGTTGCACATCTGGTTTTCTTCAGAACGAATTGTTGACATAATTCTCAAGAAAGGAACTGTTATTAATAAGTATAGATCCGAAATGTGACAGTGAAGTAAATTTATCTAAGTTCGACTAGTCTATACTAACAGAGCTTTCTTTTATAATTTTCGTATTACTAAGTCATAACATATTCAAATGGCACTTTTCACATGAAAACTGTAGTTTGTCTAAATTTTACGCCCAACATCTTGAAATAGTTGCTTATGGCTTTTTTTCAAAAATGACTTCTTTTTATCTACGGTGAGTGCTTTTATTCAGTTGTTCATAAGGATTATTATCCGAAATCATCAGCGTATTATTATCTCTGCAGCTAAGGCGCGTAAACCCCTTAGGCCATTCCGAGTCCAGCTTCAAGAGTGCAAGCATTGACAGTGATTAGCCAGTAAAGTATTGTTCGCATGCAATCCTCCTCTTCCTAACTGAATTTCATTAGCACGAAAATGAAAGTCTGTAGAATTCCACATCCCGTATAATTATGTATTTTTATGATGGCATATTCCTTATCTGCATCATTGGAACAATTGTTATCACGGGGTTATCATTGTTGGGAACATTCTAGTCTGCATGTTCGCCTATGCACCACTGCGACAAATACAGAACGGTCTTTTGATCTCCTTGGCCAAAGCGGATTTACCTGCTAGACTATGTGCTGTCTCACTTAGCATTGTGACTATCACTTTCAGCACACATTAGATTTTCGGTCCCCTCTGTTGTAGGATTCATGTTATCGGTGACATCTTTCTTCGCACTGCATCTATTCTGCATTTGTGTGCCATCTTAACAGATCGTCACTTGGCAAAGCAGTATTCCTGGTATTATTTGATTCAGAGAACAGTAACTACTTTTCTATCTTTGATATTCTTGATTTGTGGACTGAGTAAACTTGTGATGGTCCCACCACTGTTAGGATGAGCTATTTCGAATTGTCTCCGTTTAGGAGACATCGCATGCTCAGCAGTGGAACTGGTTACAGTATTTGCTACACAGCTGGCTCGTTCTATCTACTGGCAAATCTGATTGTAATTCGTTTTGCAAAGTTGCTTTATCTTAAACGAGACGGACAGAAGATGAACAGAACATGTACACTCTCCTAGGCCACTCGGTTCGCACGCGCAGGAGCTGATATGCGCGGTTCTTTTCCGACTACTCGGACCAGTGGAGATAAGATAATGCTGCCCAATGTTCTATAGATCTAAGCAAAATACTCAGTAGTCAAAACAAACTACGGAGATTGGATGCTTACGGTGCGAAAAAGTTTCCCTTTTGGAGCTGAACGAGTGGATTCGTTGCATGGCTATCTGCTTTCAGCGGAAGCAGGAATACAATCGCTGAAATCCGATTAGGCAGAAGACGTGGGTTTGTCAGACAGAAGTACAATTTACGTGCCCAGTAATTTGCCTGCTTCGCAATCTTTGTAAGACCATGATGACTCATCATCTGTGAACCACGTGGATCTCATTTCAAACCAAACAATGCCTCAGATCCAAGTCAAGTTTCATCTGATTAGGTTTATTAATACAATTTTCCCACCAAAGTTCCCAGACGATGTACAATTCCAGCCGGTCATAATAACAAATTTGCGAAATGTAGTTTAATTTCCCTGTGGACATTCACTGCCAAACTGGGACAGAATACGTTAAAAATAAACAATGTCTTCATCGGCAAATGCTGCCCAAAGTTGTTAAAAGCGCATCTTGGAAAGTAGATGTCAAAACTTGTCATCAGATCACAAATTCGACCAGAATAAAATAGTTAGAATGGGGAAATGAATTTCGGCAACACATATCCATAAAACATGAAAAAGCAACTCGAACACTGTTTATCATTGTGGGTACATTTGTTTTCTGTTTCTTACCATTTTCATCACCGGTCTGTGCGATCGACAAGACTCCCAGGAGTGATTTGTGCAACAGAGTATCACATGGTTGGGATATGCCAACAGTACCATGAATCCAATCATGTACTTAGTATCAAACATTGATTCTTGAAAAGCATTAAGCCAGTTATTGTCCTCTACATTATTTGGCAATAAAGTCACTGAAAGGAATTCGTTCTGTGAGGAAAATTTGTTTAAGAAAGTAATTTCTATCCCACCTCATGGCAGTCACATTCATTTACAATGCACACACAAAAACATTTTATCTGACCAGCATCTAAGTTTTCAGCTCGATTTTTGCTTAGCCTTTATATGAAATTTATTAATCCGTTCAAAAATCTGAAGAGAATTAGAGATGTTGTTGAATTTGTGTCGGTTTACTTGGCGCGGTAAATCTGAGCATTTTCATTCTTCTGCTACTTTGTTAAAAATATAGATCTTTTTCTTGCATCTTATCCGAAAATTGTTTTTCTTCGGTAGAAATGGTGATTCAGTCCCAGTTCTGTTTATCTGTTTTGTAGTTAGCTGATAGAAGTGGGAGTATTGAGTGGAGACAGATATCCTCATCTCAGTGTGTGCAAATTGGAACAACGTTTTGATTGGTTTGCTCGAAGTAGGTACAATGTGGCGTAACCATTTTGGTGAATCCCTTAATCCACTGTAGTGTATTGTATGGCATTGTACTGCTAGTACTTTAAGCATGGGATAACGAAACTCTCCGTGGCATGAACCTAATACCTCATATAAACGTCTACAATTTTCAAATAACCAGGTGGACTTCTTTTCTACTCTGAAAAAGTTAACGAATACTCATTATTAGTGACTCTATATAATGAAACCAACATGTGTGAAAACCAAATATCTCTCATAAGTTTTCATAATTCTTTGCTACTGACTCAATATGGTTTGCGGCCCTCCAGTTAGCGTTTTTCCTTTCTTTCCAGCAATCACTTTCCAGATCGCGAATAGTTCTATTAGGATTAGATCTTTGTCTTCCTTAGACTGGTGAATAAATAAGCAACTATATTCCAGTTTTGTGGATCACTACTGCAGTCTTATCTATTGGTATTATGGTTTGTTTTTGCGCCAAAGTTCTATTTTAGTGCGATTAAGGCCTTGAATTATTATTACTGGCACTATTTTCAATCGCGAGAGTAATAATGTCAGTAATAGCAGTACTGGTAATATTGATTGCAGTGTTGTTATCAGTGCTGATGGTGGTGTTACTAAGAGCGTCAGAAATAAACGTCCAATTAACAGTAATATTAGTAGTGTTCGTACTAGTCGCGGTAGTAGTAAAAGCGTTGTCAGTAGTAGTAACAGCAGTAGTAGTAATAAAAGTAAAGTCATAGTATTACTTGGAATTCCCAATGGCTAATCAGAAGGTCGAAGGGGGAACATAAAGAGATGCCGAATGGTACTTACAGCTGAAATGATTTTCTATTGTAGCGCGTAAAAATTTTTGGTCATTCTTCGCAACGTCATTTGCACCTTTTCTGTATGTCCAGGGTAAATCAACCCAATCCCTCTGAAGTTTGAAAAACACAAGCATCTTACTTGAAAAATTAGAGGACATTCATTAGAAACGATGAATCAGCCATTACCTGTTGCACATCTTTAGAATTAAAGTAATGACAACAATATTTCATGGCTTATTCGACGAAATCACTAAATCCAGTAAAAGTCGATTGGTCCTTCCGATACTCAGAAAACATTTTCCCGATCCGTGGATATTCTCAATTCCCGAAATGCCATATTCAAACACGAAGTTCTTAGGTCAATATTTCCATGTTATCGTATCAAAATGATATGAAAACACTGAAGTACGTCTAAATGCAAGCCAAATATGAAAGCACAATTGGTTCATTGACAGAAGCATTTCATATAATGTCATTTGGGAAAAAGCTGACCTTTTCAATAGGTATTAAAGGTTTTCCCAATGCTCAAGAAATCAAACTACATTGCAATTCCCTGTGAGCCATTGTGATGATGCTTTGCGTTAGGCTACAAGCTGAAAATGACTAGTTACCGACTGTTTCCATGCAGGTGTGGAAAATCCTTTCCTTAGGTTCATTTATGATTTTCGTCAGAAGGTAGGACCTAGCCTCTAGAAGAAAACACATCTGATCGTTCAATGCAACAAAAGGAATTAAATGGTCAATCGGTGCATGACCAAACGCGTACGTGCATCCGTAAAAGAAGTTTCAAATGGATAGCCAACCAAAAACAGTCATTGTCGCAATTTAACAATTTATCCGATTGTATAGGCACATAAAGCCTGACATCCAATTTTTAACAGCTGCCAAGCCTGATGAGTTGATTTTCTTATCCTTAGCTCAGTGATACCAAAAGCCATCACCGCTCAGCATTAAGCAATATAGCTATCTCTACTGACCGCGGCTTTCTCACCTTGTTACAGGTCGCTGTAGAAAGAATTCATGTGCAAGATGGATAGAAAATGGGCCTACAAGGAGAGAGAATAAAAGAACACCGAAACAGTCAACACACGTAATATATTCTAACTGCCAAAACGCATATTTTCATTTATTCTCATTCGGCAGAAAGTAAAAATACGATCTCCACTCTCCACGAATCATTGCCATATTATTCAGAGTCTTCAGGCCGATTTTCGGACCCTAGCTATAGAGAAGTGAGATACATAATTTATCTAAGTTTGATGCACAGCACCTCATTCCACTCCGCCAATTTATTTGCAGACATCCACATGACTTCTTCCACCTCATGGGAGGAGCGAAAAACGCGGTATGGTTTAATAGACGAGAGTTAGCATTATGCAACACGTGGCCCAGCCAAAGAAGTCTGCTTAACTCCGTCTGATTTGATAGACTATTATCTGAACCGATAACCAACACTAAACCACTTACCAGCGCTTTGCTCACACCGTCACTTCATCCAATCCTAGGGATACTATCCAAGCATCGATAGTCAGAAACCTCCAGGCAACAAACGTCTTTAGCACCCAAGCTCCAAGCTTCTCTAATATAAACAGAACCGTTCGCACTAGGGTGCAGTACCCACAACGTCTAAACGTTGGGGTAATTATTCAGGCGGCTTCCCAGGTGACTGACAAGATCAACAGTATTTCTTTCTATCCCCTCAATTGTCAAGGTTCGATCTACTGGCATCAAGTCTTGTAGCAGCAGGTAACATTTCGAAGTTGCAAATCCCATGCAGTATATATCTACAACTCTGATGTTTGTGTCTGGTACGGGTTCCACGAGTTCCAGACGTTTGAACTAGCACAAAGAATCACCATGACCTAGGTAGCACAGCACCTTTTTCACATGTACCATTTCGGTGAATATGTCCTGAAGACCATCTAAAACATCTTCCAGTAGCTTGTCCATGACGAAATTAAACAGAAATTGGTAGATGGGCCGCCCCTCTCCAAATGAACATCACGGTTCACCGTATGCCATGAGGCAACATTGATGCAAATCAAATAGGCACAGGAAGCTAACGAACTTTCTTGGCATACCTGTCCAGTAAAGCGCGCCTAATGAAGCTTTCCAGTCAACCGAGTCAAAGGTGCCTCTCAGATCGAAAATGACCACGACTGTCAAACGACGTTGTGCATGTGGTTTAGGGAACTGACGATGGGTGAAAATCAGGTTTATACCTCCTTGACCAGGATAGAATCCAGCCTGGTGTTGGCAGATAATGCTGTCGCTGATCAACGTCAGACAGCGTACCACTGCCAAATCTAAAAATCTGGCAATTATTGAGATTAAGCTGATCTTACGAAAATTACTAGGGTACGTGTTTCCCTACAAAGTCAATCGCAATCACTGGCTCAAGGTATGTTGGAATGCGCCCTGCCATCCTAATTTCACAGAGCAAGGAGGTAGATGACTTTGCCATGGTATCCCACCAAGTTTCAAACAAACCGGAAGGAGTTCATTGGTAGCCGGCTGAGTTTCCGCACTTTAGTAGTTTAGTGTTTGACTCTACTTCAAATTATGTTGGGGCGTCAAGTGACACCTCACAAAGTTGTTATTGTCACAGTGAATGTACTGAAACGATGTCATCTAAATTGCCCCGTGAAATATTTATCACAATGGTCTCGCCTTAGCTGTTTGCCATGAACGGACTCTCAATTTTTAATACATACCTTTCCACTGACCGAAGTTTGTTACCCGTCGGCTTCTCGCATGAGCTCCTACAATCGTTGTCCGTTACCTGTCGCAGCTGCTACTTTCATTCTTCTGGATACTTCAACCTACCAGTTTACAGGAACCTTTTCAAGGTCTGCTGTGAACTGAGTTTGTGAATCCTTTCCTGTAACTATCACCATATAGTTAGCGAGCGGATGGTGCTACTCCATTAGTCTCGGAAACCCAAGAGTTTCAGTTACCTTGATGGGCATCGCATTTAGGACTAGCGGCGAAACCTGTTGTCGTGTGGATTACCTGATTGATTTGATCCCACTGCTAATTCCCACTCCTGCTCTTCGCACTTCCCCATCATTAAATGCACTGCATTTGTCTTGAATTAGTTTAGTTAGGATATAAAAAAGTTCACTGGCTTCACAAAAAACCCTGCGACAATGAGGAATATACTTAGCGAATGATTAATTATTAGTACTGCAATAACTCCTACCTCTCGAAGTTTGCCGCAAACGTCGCGAGTGGTCCGAATATCGTTCTTGGGAGGAAAATAAGGCAAGCCAGTTCCTCATGTACCTAAGCGTTGTTGTATTGCAAGGAAACATTCCTCCTGACCCACATGAACATTTCCTCAAGACATCACTAACAACAACGATATTATATACTAATCCACAAAATTGCAACACTGATTTAACGGAGAAATTACTAGTTTCTTTTGTGCGAAACAATGATTGGCCATATGGATTGTGGGAAGTGTATACGAATGTACACATACTCATCGATATGGTCGGTCATGTTGGAGCAAACCCAAATCCAGACAACTTTACTGAGTTTCCTTTTGAGTCGTACTTGTGCAAGGTTATATAAATGATTCCATGAAGTACAAAAGTAAGTTTGCAAATTCATCGTACGTGTGTGCAGCAACAGGACCTCGACAGCTGTGCTGCGAAAAAAAATTCCTCTCGCCTCTACGTTAAAAACGATAGAATCTTTTTATCAAAAAATTTAGTCCTTAGAGCCAACCATCCGGATAACGCAATCATCAATAGACATAACGGAGACTGTTTACTTCTCCCATTGGTTCACAGCAGGTTTCCACTTTTGTTTTCAACAGCCTGAATGAAGACTCACAGAAATATGAACTTCCAGATGTGAACTGCAAATTTTCCCCCACAGAGGATGACGATGAATATTTAGTTTAATTGTTCCATTCAATTAGCAATCAATGACAGTCTTCGACTATTGCCACGCTAGAGCTCGTAAGTGGGACACATCTCTTCTGGGACTGTTTTTAGATGACAGACGGCCAACTTTTGTGCTCTATTTCACGCCTCAGGAGGAATGATCGATTTATGCTATAAGCAGGACCTGATTTTCCTGGGACAAAATTCCGTACGTATCCGCAAGCATCAGGCCTCCACTTCATCTCCTTCTGAGGTCTTACGCGCTAATCCCATATGGGGATTCACGAAAGTCAGTTACTTCTGAGCACGCATTTGAAATGCGGCGCAAACACGAAGATTCCCTTATCACCAGGTGACAGCACATCGGCACCTGTAATGTCACTCAAACCTCCAAGGCAAGTTCATTAAACATGATCGTATAAATTATTCAGTAATGTAACAGACCAAGGCTTCTTTCAAAGGGTGGGTACCCTCATCGTTGACCGTCTACCAAAGATGTAGCAGGTAAAGACGGAAACATTTAGACTCACTTGCCAATCCAATTATATTTGGGTGTAGTCCACTCTCCAGACGGCGACGATGATTGTCACAGAGGGAATTTGCGACGTACATTCTAGTCGCCATGGTTACTAGCCCCTGCTCCTTTCAAGTTAAAATAGACATCAAATCCGAAGCTTCAAACAGTTACAGAAATGTGTGTAGAAAAACGACTTCTGGTAAACCCACGACAGGTAATTTAAATCATTGCCTTCGTTGTTCACTCATGTGCAGATCGAATAACAGCCGAATTTGTAGTACCAGGAAAAAAATATAACCGCAAATAACAAGGTATTTTGTGCTGTATTTTTTTGTCAGTTCAGGTCCAACGCTAGAACACTTGTTCTGATTAATGAATAAACGTTCTACAGATCATCCGGCTACTAGGACAAGATATTCAACCTCCTGGAGCGATTGACCGATTACAGTTCAAATGAGAAAAAATTAGTTAACAAGTATATAAGTGAACTACAAAATATTACCTCATTGCAGACCATAAACAGCAATGCATCGCAAAAGAAAGCTTTTCCAGTGAACATACTTGATTGGACCGTGCGAAGGAAAATGCTCCTGAACAATAAGGAAACCAAGGCGCCTCGGTTATTTTTTGTTCTTGGTTATCCACTTTGCCTTCAGAACGAACTTTTGAGGTCGGCTTACAGTGAAAATGCACAGACGTTCTTCAATAATCTGATGTGACCACTAATCAGCCCTAAATTAATTAATTTCGGTTAACCGAAAGTATGGATCACTCAAACGCACACAATACGTACTCCTTCAATAAGTGTATCCTTAGTGGATTAAGAAGGCAACGCTACTAATGACTGAAACACTTTCAGGCTTTTTCCTCAAACGGCTTGCTTACTAAAATGTTTGGTAAATGGCAGTTCAAATTCTTATTCGTGCGTGTTTTCATGAATCCTCCACTAACATTCAAAGGCATTCGCAACAGCAGGTACTCATTGGTCATTTTGAATACATCTCTAATTTGTTTGGAAGGAATTTATCAAAACCGGCCAAATGGTAATAGTGGGTCCTGTTCCACGTGATATGCAGTCTTCTCTAATTCACAAACAAACATTTGGAGCAATTACTTTTACAGACTCGCCGTGGGTCCCCAGAAATCGTTTGAGACGACAAAAACGGCCGTGCAAGAATAGATTAATTATTGTTCTAATCAGGTTACAGAAGTCTAGTAGGGTAGCTACTAAGATTTACGTCAATCAGGAGAAAAAAACCCTACGGCTGGGATGACGGAATCCCCAGCGATTGACGGAGTATTCCTAGCGCTTCACTGTTTGGTACCTTTGTAAGGTCCTTCGCAAACTATAACTGATTTACAAGACAACTTTGGCTTCGCTGATATCCTAGCTCTTACGAACGAAGGATTAGTGTTGCTGCAACTATCTCATCGCAGTAGATCAGTGCCTAAGCATAAGGAAGCAGCGGATATGGGGATGGTAGACAATCGTAATGGCCCTCATAACTCCATTTTAACTGGTGTTTGAAAAGCCATGGCGGGATTGATCATTCCAACTGGGCTAATCTCAAGGTTCAGGGTGGTCCGGTGGTTCAATTGTCTGTTCTGAATCAAACCAAAAGGAAAGTAATTTTCTGGAATCATGCACCTGGAAGCTTGTTGGCGCCGTTTATGCGTCATGGTTGGCGTGTCTTAGGGCCTCCAGCAATGGTGAAACATCTACGGAGGGTGACCGCTTAAAAATAAAATTATCGGCGCTTTGCACTTCGAACGTTGCATTGCAGGCAGATGTGGTGGTAACGACGGTGACAAACTTGAGTTAATCTAAACTCCTAACAAGTCGGAGATAGCTTTGGTAAGCCAATGTGGCCGCAGTCCCGGAAGAAAAACGCCAGGAGCAATGAAAGTTGCTACGGACAGGTCGCCTGGAGCGTCAACGTCATGGGCTGCTGTTGGAAGCTCTGGGAAGATGCCACCGCTGCGAAACCAGTGCTTCCAGATTTTTAAACTCTCCTAAAGCAGCAGCCACATTACTCCAGGAGAGGCTAAACCATGACTTTTGTCGTCTGCTTGACATATTCAGAAATTCTTTTTCTGTCACCAAGGAGACGGTTGCCAACCCTCCAGATAACTTCTTCAATCGAACGTTGACCGCCAAGTGCGGTCGCCATTTGCGCGTAGCTCATGCGCACTTTGCTCGCACGCTGCTCCCAAAATGTGCTCAATCTGCTATCGCTCCCGACTGCCTTTTCCTTATACCGGTCAAGTGTCAGTGTTGGCGGTATTGCAATCGCACCGAGCCGAGTAAGTGTGACGCTCATGTGGTCCCAAAGGTTAAGGGCCAGCAAACGTAATACGAGATTTGCATCGGGACAATCCGTTCTACAACTCCATCCAGGTGAAGCTGGCTTTGCATCTGGATGACGTTTGGGAATCGGGACAGACTCGATACCTGAAGGTGATAACAGGGTTGGCAACTTAGGGTGGAAAGTGATAAGCTGGTCGCATAGGCCGAAGCAAAAACCTGTCCGGATTCCTCGAAATCTGCCGAGGGAGCTTAGGGCGGGGTAAAACAATACCCCAACATAAATTTGAGAGTAGCTCGAATAAAGCGAAAGGAATTCTTTGGCACTGCATTTTCTTGTGGTGAAGAGGAGACTCCGGCTGCGTTTGACCTGGTTTGTGTGAGTGTACAGAGAGCCACCTCTAAATGTCATGCCGAAAAAATGGATAAGCAGGCAACAGCCAACGTACCGCTCTCTTGTGCCCGTGGTAGTACAGAAGGAAGAGATGAGTTGGGAAACTTGGCGGGAATAAGAGTACCCACCACCGCAGATTTAACGGAAACGTGACTTTCAGAATAGGTTCGGGACTAAGATTCACATCCAGCAGAATATGCATTATTTCGCAGACCCCAAGCAGCCGAGACGCAAAGGATGGGTGGCGGTGCATGCCCGCAACGGGCCGTTGAGCATCTACCAGACATATGCTGATGAACACGACTTCGGCGAGGCTTTACGAGTGAGGGCGAAAACTCTCTAGCAATAGTTAGCATTGAAGTGATCCGTCGTTCACCTGGAGCTGCTCCATCAAGTCTTCTGGAATTCACGGTTCGCTGGACAGTTGATGGCCACTGTACTAAGAGACTTCAGTGTGCCTCGCATTGACTGGGGATCCAGCTGCGGGCAGGCTTTCCCGAGAGTGGTTGGTAGTTTGTAAATACGCATTGCACCAGCACGTTTATGAACCCATTCGGAAGCAGGCAGAGCAGGGATCTATTCCCGATTTGGTATTCGCAAAGAGAACCTCCAATGTTCCTCGCGTAGACATCTTAATACCACTGGGCAGCGACGATCATGCTGCACTGAAAGCGTGGCACAGTAGTTCCAATGGGGGCATGGTCTAGTCCAAACGCCAAGCGTACTCCCTTCGAAGAAACGAGAGCGGCAGCTGATAGCATTTCGTGGGTTGCAGACTGTGATAACTGGAACCACACTTGAGCTATTCTCAAGGGGGAAGTTACCGGGCTAGTAAACTCCTTTGCACTTATGCGAAGACTGGGTAGTTACGAGTGTAGTCCGTTGCGTCGCAATACCCAGCATGGCGATATCATCACTTGACGGGCTAGGGTATGATAAGTGCACTTAAATCCAAAACTTTGGTTCTGCTGTCGAACTTACAAATGGAAAGCCTATGAGAAGCTTTTGTCCATGAAGCCGAAAACCACCCCAAATGCCTCTGTGTACTCCAGGTGTTGGGGATCACATTCCAGGGTCACTACGCCCGCAGAAATACGGATCCCCAGCTGAATCGGACTCCGAAAAGGCGCCACTCCTTACAAGACGAAGCGTTTCAGTTTAGAGTTCTGAGGTTCTGTCTAAACCGCTTCCCCGGACGACTGGTGCAACATCAATGGTTGAACGTCAAGTTGATGAGGGGTAGGTCTTAGGCACACCTCTTCCCTAATACCAGAAATCTTACTTGATCCGGCAAAATTCCCCCAAATTGTTTTGAAAATCTGGTTCGGCAACTCACCAAAGCGATTACCAGACCATTAAGCGGATCCCTTGAACACAGTATATTACCTAATGAGTGAAAGAAAGCCACGAAGACACCGTCATATAATGGTGGAATCAAGTCGCACACGGTCAGTTATCGCCCTGTGATCTTCACTTACGCAGCGGGAACATCTGATTTCCATTCAGTTACGCGAACCTCCGCAGATTCTGCAGCTAAAAGGCCCTGAGCAAAACAGCTTTCGGAAGGGACTTTCCAGTCTGTCGAATCTTCTGGCTCCTGGGCGTTGGTCCCATGCAGTGGCGGTGGGATTTCTGATGAATATCGTCTAAGTCGACTTTCGGAAGTTGTTGGACAAAGTTCCCCGCTACAAACTGATAGCGAAGCTGGAATCCTTCACAGTACCATCGAGACTGCCGATGGACTGAGTATCTAGTGTGGGGAGGATTGTCCAATTTAGGGGTTTCCGAATTTTATTTCATCTGGCGCGAAGTAAGCATTGTTGTGCCTTGGAAACACTGCTCTTCCAGATTTTCACAAAAAATCTGCCACGCGTTGTCTAACATCCTTGTTTCATATTCACAAGTGGCCCGAAACTATGGCAGAAAATCGGGGATCCAGACGACAGGAGGCAATTGCAGGAGGATCTGGAGACATTCAACCGCTGGTTGCAGAAACGGTAGCTGCCAGCAAAGGATGAAATTCCAAACACATGCAAATGGACCCTCATAGAACACTAGACCCATACGATTACGCTTTGCGAGGCTCTCTGCAATTCAAAGTGCATGGAGAGTGCCACCTGCGAGTAACGGTTACTCCACCTTATTACACCGCTTAAGGCCTGCTGGTTGCCATCTGGTGTTCCTTCAGCTGGTTTTCGCACAACGCCTTTAAGCTGCTGCGCACTACCCACGCAAGCCCATGATCGAAATTTGTAGTTCTTGTACTTCCAACTGCAAGTGAGGTGTTCACAAGGCTGGAAAGGTTGCAGTGAGCTGCCACCGACCCGGTTTTGCGGCTGTGGGCCTAACTATGAAGATAGGCTACAACTGATCGGGTTTTTCCTGAAACCTATCGCCTTCCTAGAAGAGGCGTTTTTCTTTCATTTTGCTCGTTATCCGAGGTAAATTGAGGCCAGGGATGCAGGCCGACGTCGTAATCCATACCAGAGGGCACGTTTTACAATAGAAATTTGGGTCTGCCGGATTGCCACTGGTCTACCCCTTCCAGGAGAGCAAATGAACTCTGGAAGTCTTCATCTTTATCTTCTGAAACAAAGGTTAGCAAGGACATATCATAGACAATCCCAGCAACCAACATCTGCAGGAGCACACAGCCTACTTGTTGGCGGGTTACGACAGCCCTAATATTCTCTCTCAGGCGGTGTTTAAGACCGACACCTTTGTCAGCTGCCCTTCAGTGATATGGGATGGTGGCCGTGCATTTGGCGACAGCTGCAGAGTGGGAACTCAGCGAGTATTTCCGGGTCCATGTAAACAAGAACAACCTTCCACAGACAGATCAAGTCGCCTCGAAGTCATCGGCGGCGCATCGGAAGCTCTGGAGAGCATTGAGACCACATTCATAGCAGAGCCCGCGAATCTTCCCGATGAACAGTTTAGCAAGGTACTTGGGCATCCCTACCATTCCCATTGCTGTCAAAAAGCAAAGGAACAGAGAAGAACCGCCGCAGTCCAACAGGGGGTGAAAGTTGGTGTCATAGAGAGTTTCTAAAGGGAGCGGTGGCCATGCGATTGAAGGACCGCGTGCTAGCCCCAATCATGTTCCTTGAGGAGGCCCTTCCCTAGGATTTCTGCTCAAATGCTCCAGTTGCGTTAAGATGTCAAGAAATGCAGAAGAACGCCGCAAAGAGTGCATCCGTCCGCAGCACTGACCCGACCCAAGGTCATGTGAGTACGCTTGTAAATGTTCATCGAGATGCCCCAAGCCGATGCCTAACTCATCGGCCTTTCTGCATCGGTCTGACGGATGTGCTTGTCATCGAGGGACTGGAAAGCACGCCAGAACGTCGGAACATCCTCGAATATGAGTCACGGCGACTCGATTAAGGATGGGATGTCTCCCAAGTAAATCAGGAAGAGCAGGAACAGGACACGGATCTCTGCGGGACCTCACTGAGCTCAACGTGAGCCTCGGACCTCACCTGAGGGAACTTCGAACAAGATTCATTTAAATATGGAATTCCTTGGTACGGTGAAATAGCGGGGATGCTAGTATAAGGACCTGAAGTTTCGCAGTCAGCTAACTTTGGAAAACCCCACACAAACCTATTTTGAGATGCATAAACTGGATATCCGCTTGATGACGTCAGCATTTCCCAAGCTTTCGACAACCAGAAGTGGTTTGTTGCTGCAAACCCTCTGAGGACGGCACGGTTTTTGCTCACTATATGGGAGCTGATTTTCAAGCAGATGGTCTAGCAGAAGCGAAGCTATCCCGCTTTTCATCGCTTTATACTAATGCAGGTTCGGCTGTCCCGACGGTAATAGGCAGGGTTTTACGGGCGCTCCCGAACGACTAACATACTACTGCCGACTTCCAACCGGCTGGCTGCTTCCCAACTGCAAGTGAATGTGTGAACGATGCAGCGAGCGTCGGGGCGCTGACTTTAGGCAGCCTCCTCAGGCCAACAGAGACAAAACCCTTAGGCAGTGCAGACTCGGGCGTCTTTGGTGGCTTGAAGCATGCAAATCCTCGGCCACAACTATGGCCCCGGCGAACAGCATCAGGCAGAATACACCAGCGGCGTAATGGGTGATCCTGCCTGACAGGAAGCAGAAGAATGCCGAGGAGCGCATACTTCGCCCTTCTTAACACTGTTTTTGGATGATCGTCCCCTGAATTCGGATAACGGGATATTTCCCCTTATCTGGTCCCCCGGAGGAGGTTGGCAAACCGCCAGCTTCGTTTGGTCACCGACTCTTTAGACTGCGGATCTTCAGATCGCCTTTGTTCAGCCAGTTTTGGACAGTATATGCGTTTGTAAGGCTCGGCATGGCTCGTAAAGTGCCGCCCGTTGAAACATTTCACCGAGGCCGATTACACTTTGTCCACAGAGAGTGCAGTTCCGTGCTAAGCGACGGATGGCCATGTGTGATTCCTAGGGAAATTTGGTGGGATCAGACTAAGAATACAAGCGCAGACAAGTGACCAGTCCAGCTTTTCGTCGGTGAGGGACTGAAACATCCATGGTGAGGGGGGGCCGCGGCACATCACTTGACCTCGACGTTTTCCCCAGATAGAGAGCGCCCGTCGATACAAATGATATTAGGTGCAATGAAGCCTCCCAGAAATAGCCAATGACCATCACATTACCGACAGCGCTTTGCATTTCACAAAATTTACATGATAGTAAAACGCAAATAACCGCAGAACATACAGGCATGAACACATTTTCGTGTAGTTTAGTCAATTCTCATCACCGACAACCGTGACGGAGAGGGATGACTAAAATGACTTCAGGTCAGCACTGGACTACATTCTGCAGGCAAGCTGGTATGACTATCCCAGATGGGGGTCATTAGGAACTTTTGGCAATGAGGCTCACACTGAGGAGTCGCTTCGCCTCCAATCAAAAAGCGTTTAACAGAAAACAATATTGAAGCAGTTGGTGTTAACACAGATTGTTTGATGAGTTGGGAAAATAATGGTTAAAGCGGTATAACATTTTTTAATTCTTTGTCCAGACGGAGAGTGAAAACCTGACGCACTTGCATTGACGCCATTGAACAAAGCTAGGATGCCGCGCAAATCCGTGAAACTGACTGGTCAGCTTAATTCGCGAGCAAAAAGCTTTTGCTTTTTTTCACCCATTTTTGAAGGGAAAGAAGAGTAAAGAAAGGGCGCTTTGTCACCATTTTTGCTGGTAAGACTGTCATTATCAGTTGGTTGTAAAATCTGGAGCAGTTCTGCTTTAGTGGCCGCGACAATGGTTTACGCAGTGAGTCATTTCACTTTACTTTGGAAATCCAGAGATTGGAAACCAAAAGTTCTTGAGCTGACGAAGCTTGACTGCTTTGTTGCTGTTGCCATGCCGTAAAGAGATTACCTTATCCCATCAGCGTAACGTAGTTCTATGGACTAATCTGAAAACTTCTAGAGACTAAACCACCCAACTGGGTGGATACTACCACAACAGTAAGTAAATTTCTGGATTTATGGGAAGCTTAGGCTGAGATAAGATCGAACTGTGATAGTGAAGCAGGATCAAATACTGCAATGACTGAAGGTGGTGGTAGGGAAGAAAATGTATTTGGGTTCCATAAACACAAACGGTAGATAAATGTATGTGATGATCTTGCGGGTGTCTCCAGCTTAAAAATTATTGCGCGTGCATAGATCGTCCGCTATATCCTATAACGGGTTTATTGGTGTTTTTGTTTCCAAGTGGACGGGTGGAAAGGTACAGTGGAACGTGAAACAGAATAATAAAAGCAATTTGCGCGAATCGCCAGTGAAGGAAGACTCATATTGTTTACTGCTCACTAGTAGGGCGCCTGAGAGCTGAACTGTGTAATCCGAAGATAGTTGTGGGAAGGTTGAGCTTCGACGGGGTCATCCAGGCTTCCTGCTATGGGGTTTGGGAAAAAGAGATGTATATTGTTTCGGCGGCCAATAATTGTTTGGCGGGATCTAGGTGAAAACCTCGGTTCGGAATGCTGCAGCTGGACTGCTTTACTATGCGAATGCTACTGTACGACATCCTCTAAGAGTAGCATACGGGCGGCTGCTTGGCGAGATGCCAGTGATTCAATCTCAAAAGAATCAATCAGATACATTCGAAAGACGGTGGCGTTGTTCGGCCACCGGAATTGCAATCGCTGGGGCCAAATGGTTTAAATTAATCGAGATTTAGGGCTACAAATAGAGAGCAATCCTAAATTTGAGAGACAAAGAGAGACAGACGGGCAGGAATGCATTATAGCTTAGCGGGAAAGCCCGGATGGAAAGCATATGATTAAATGTGCTCTTCTTTGGTGGTCCAGGAAAGGATGACATAGATGACTGTATTTTGGGATTCTGAGACGTTTTTGGCATAGCAACGGTAGATTTGAAGATGATGAATGGGGCTGACCCGCCAACGGTGACCCGAATGCGATGCTTTCGGAAAGCGACATAAGTCCGTGACTCGAATGGCAAGTTTTGTGATCGCCCGCAGACCGGAAGTTACCGTCCAAGATTGTAAACACGACAAAGGGTGATAATACTTTCATCTGAAGGGGATGTCAGCCGGAGAAACAGTAAAATGGGAAGGACCACAGCGTGAAGTTTAAAAACCATGCAATCCACTTTGTCTTGACAGGTATGGGCAGAGTTGTCTAAGCTATCCCACTGTCGTGAGGAGGCCACACAGCGGACTGCATGCATATGAGCATCTAACCGAGTGACAACGGGACGGCACACGTAAACAGTTGTGCGTTTTGCGCACCGAAACATTCGTCATTTTCGGTGCTCCGCATAACACCGTAAACACAAAACAAGTCGATCGACGCCTCGGGTGACGGACTGGTCCAAACGTGTTTGAAGGTATCTGCATCAAAAGATTAAATCAGCCAGGCGTTTTGTTACTTAGGTTTACCATTTTTTGCGGATTACTTTATTTCCAGGTTATTAGAAGGTGGGAACCCCTAACATTCCAGAACGCAACCTGCCACATTTGCACCTCTGGCTGCGCTTGGTTTGTTAATCACATTTGTCATCATATGGTACCACAACTGCACCAGGACATGAGTCGTATGTGACTCCCCAGATGGGTCTGGAGACGACAGCATTGCACCCATCATTTCTGTGGCACATCACAATTAAAAATTGAACTTCCGGAGGAGATTAAGGCATCCACATAAAATGGAGACAGATTAGCGCACATTTCCGCTTGAAACCACCCGGTCGCAATTTAGCACGAAATAAGTGGGAATAGTAGTTGTAGACTTGCCAACACACTAAGAACAAAGGAGCTTGTCCCAATCAGTGTTGAGGCTCAGAGACACTGCTCATGACCGTAAGTAGGACGCTCCAGGAACTGGTCGAAACCCATGGCTCGAGGTAATACTACCAACTGAATTGGGAAGAGATCATCGGCATATTTATGGGAGTGGAATTGCTGATCCGATTTGTTACTCGTTGTCATTTGTTTTAGCCAGAATTCAGCTGGGATAAGAAAATATTTGGTACACATTGAAAGGAGTCTGTCGCTGCATGGAGAGCCAGCAGACGAAAACACCGTAGTCACGTTCAGCGTGCGAATAAACGTTCGCCGTTGGTTCAAATCCGCTACTCCCAGCACCCAACAGAGCAAGCGGAGCGGGGCGGTGATACCTACGCAGAGTCCGACTATTCCTACCACTGACCAATAGAATCTCATACATCCCACCCGTAGTTCCACCAGTGGCGGTCAAGTAGGCTGAACATCTGTCACCATAAAAGTCGTAGGTTCGAACCCCAGACATGACGGTCACTTTGGTGGTAGTCAGCAGTTTGCTGTCGTCGGGCTCGTTATAATACATGACCTAAGTGGACATTACGCGGTTCTATGCTACCCCAGGCCTCGGGAGGAAACCTTCCGGTCTCCACTCTTGGGGCAGTGGGCCTAGTGGTTATGAGGCGATTCTCTTCCATTAGACTCATGAGTGAAATATGTCATTAGAAAAGTCCTTCCGAGGTTTTCGACCAGAAAAAAAGCTTTTCTCCACCTTCGGTCACCACCACATTTAGTTTAATAATAATAATAATAATAATAATAATAATACTGTATATTTCTCTCGATTTGCGAGAGGCATGCGCATGGCAAGATTCAAATTTTTACAAAGGATGATGCACAGGAAATGTGGATGGTTAGGAAAGTGGAATGGGGGGATGATAAGGATTGGTTGGGAGCAATAATGAGTTTTTCAGAGGCTCCACTGGAAGGTTAAATAGATTGCTGCAAAGCAAAGGGAGGAGGGACCATTGACCTCAAGTTATGGCCAGGTGAATAAGCAAAAGTAGGAAAACTCAATTTTTAATGGCGGAGAAATAGTTTACTGGGATACCCTGATTGCAGAGTTAGCGTGACAAGCGAGTCATTTCGTTTAAAGTGCACTAAATTGTGCTCACTCGCTTGCACACAACTATGGACGGAAGCTTCCGACGGTTGGCATAGTTGATATACGGCTAGAGACTACCAAGCGGGTGCGGAAGGCGTTTACGATAATGGACGGGAAACGTGGTGAAGCTTAGAAGAGACGACGAAGCCCAGGTGGTTATGCCCATGTACTTGGATAGGAAGTGGTTTTGAAAACCAAGCGGAAACGTCAGGCAAATCTGGATGAGCATACGTAGCTGACCAACAAATGGGCCAAAAATTGTGTGGAACCAAAGTTGTCTTCAAAGTATATGAGGAGTTTGTGAAGCTTTGCATAAGGAACTCAATGATATTGATAACATCTACATGCGAGTGGTGGTAAGCTGTTACCGACCGAGGCTCGTCAGATAAGGGGATTATGTGCTTATGACACCACTCCTTAAATACATATAGCCCAACGAATGTCTTCTTCTAGCTGTCATTT
>LUCM01011481.1:5286-34356 GCA_008360955.1 Fasciolopsis buskii
AGCTTTTGACTTTCATGAGAAGCTTGCGATGGGATACGCGATCCAAAGCCTTCGTCGTACCTAAGAAGATCACAATGGCCGACTTTCCGTCGTTTGCAGCTTTCGTCACTATGTTTAAGAAATCAGTCATGCATGTGGAATATGATTTTCTTTGAAGGAAACCGTGTTGGCTGGCGTTGCTTAGGTCATCAGCTAGTAAGTAAGTTGTTAGC
Source organism: Fasciolopsis buskii (assembly GCA_008360955.1). Classification (NCBI taxonomy): domain Eukaryota; kingdom Metazoa; phylum Platyhelminthes; class Trematoda; order Plagiorchiida; family Fasciolidae; genus Fasciolopsis; species Fasciolopsis buskii. The sequence goes on from LUCM01011481.1 coordinate 5,499, forward strand.
TTACTTTTTGTTATTTTTTTATAATACCGGAGAAAACTGCCATGTGATTGATAGGTCTGTAACTAGATGGCCTCTGCTCAAAACAGTTTTTGCGAACTGGGACAATGATAGTTTTGCATTTGTGTCGGAAAGTGCCACAATTTAAGGAAGGAATAAACAGATTTGAAAAATGTATAAAGATGTCTGCACCCACAAATATGAAGAGGGCTAGGGGAAGGTCGTCCGGTCCGATGTGGAAAGACGGTCTTATTATTGGCAACATTGGTTTAATATCACTTAGGCTGAACGAGGGCCTTAATGGGATGCAGAGGGGACTGGGGGGATATCCGTTGTAATGGTGTTGTCGTCGGCTGTCACAGAGGCGGCAAAATAATCACTAAAGACCCCTGGTATCAGTGGAGGGTCTTTTGCGCACGTGCCCCTGAAAATGTCAGACTTCATTGGCGTACTAGGTTGGGTATATTGCACGAGTTCAAACTACTTGACACATATAGTCCCCATCCGGCATAGTCTTCTTGATCGTGATTCACCTTCTTGACCATCTTCTGTATGACGGTTGAGACGGCGTGACATGAAGTACTAATGCACCTAGCCGAAGGAGAGAGTGGTTACCTTTCAATTTATCACAGGATGGAGCCCACACCTCAGAACCATATGCTACTGACCAGTTGGAAGTTTTGTCCTTCTTTGCACTAAAAGACCATGGGGTCACAACTAGCCAAGTGGTTCACATGAACCTGCAGATGCCAGCAAAATGAACGCACGAGTTCGACTATGAATAGGAGACTACTATTTTGCCATTTCTTGACCCAGCCACCAATCCCGCTTCGAAAAGTACCGAACTTAGACTAGAAGATTTCGAACTGGTTTGTTATGTCCTCCTGTGTCCCAATCACCACGAGAAACCTTTAAGATCGTGTCGAGACCCCACTTTCATGCACCCAAGGATTTCAAGAAAACAGCAATCATTCGCCACGCAATAAACAGAGACGCAACGGATATCTCCTCATAGGAGGTCTCGGCAACACACGGCGAGATAGCATTACTTCGGGCTTAACAAATCACTTCTAAAACCCGTCCAGTAAGACTATGGAAATCCCACCAGGCACGCCTGTTAAGAATCCGATTCTAAGCCGGAAGCTGCAGAGAGATGGGCCGAATAAATGGCTTAACTGCAGGGTGCGTCATTGAAGTGGATAGTGCAGTGGCATCAAGCTATTTTTGGTTGGCCGCTCTGAGAGACCGGTGACATCGGCGACCGAATGCCCGGCAGCAGCATAGGCTGAGGAATCATGCGAAAAGGGATCTGGAGCAATCAGCTCCTGGACTGCAGAGGTCTGACGAAAGCAAGGAGCGTCCATGGCACAGTGCTCTCCAGGCTTTTGGAAAATGCAAACCGCCCCAAATCGGCTATGGAGTAGCAAGGCAAGGCTGTCCATTCCACCGTAGTTTGTGGAATCAAGGCTACAAAGAAACTTCACGGTCAGGGCATCGCATTAACTGTATAGGGCTCAATTGCGGACCTTATGAAAGGGATTTGTTAATGGATTTATTGCTCCAACCATTGAGGTTGCGGTATATTTCTGGAACACTTCAAGTGGCACACTTGTTTCCACGATTAAATGTTACATTGGTATTGCAAGCCGCAGGGAAGATGGTGGCGCACAGGCGACGAGAAAATGAGGAGGAAAAACCGGAACGTCGTTTCACTCGGATCAATATGTCTGCACGCACGAGTGATGTGTAAATAAGTGTAAGGTTCAATTGGACGACGATCGCGGGTAACAGGACAAGTTCAGACAATCGGACTTTCTGGCTTTTTAAAATGGATATAAAGGTTAGACTGCGGTGAAGAAGGTCAACAAGCGTCATCAGTACGGGTGAAAAATTGTCAAAACAGACCAAAGCAACTGAAGGGAAAAGTCTGGACGGCCAGCACATGCGGATGAAAAAGAACACCGGTCATTTATCCGTGGTTCCCGCAGCCAAGAAAATAACTGAAACCCTATCACAAATGCAGGGAGACAAAGAACAACATCAAAGAATTATGGCAAACTGCCGTTTGACGGCATGAAGTAGGGAAATGTTGCAAGCAGTGGGGAAGAAAAGGAAAATAAATGTGGTTTGCGTTGAGCAATATATCCGACGCTGATGAGCCAGTGTAAAGAACAAACGTGTCTTAGCTTCTTTTGATTGCTTCCGAGGGACAAACTGATTGCAGTTACTTCCGTAACTGCAATGCTTCCTAGGAAGTCTACCACGTTAACAATGAGTATCTGCCAAAACATCTACATATCAACGCTGTCATCCCAATATATCGTCATACATTTGGATGTGCACTCTAGTCCCACGCCCCTCATTAGTGATATCTTTTTCCAACAACTCTCAAAAATATGAACAAACCGCTAGGTTGGCTGACAGATAAGCCGTATACCAAACGGCTAGAGGATCTGAACCTCTGCTAAAAGAACGGGCGTGAGTCTGAAGGCAAAACTGTCGAAACATTCAAGATCCTAATAGGTTAGACGGGTGGACCATGCGGAGCTTTCCAGAGAGACTACGGAGAATGCAACGCGGTTCATCGATGCAATGCCGTGGCGGGCCAACTCCGAGTTAAATGTGAGCACAAAGGTTTTCCGCAATATAGTGATTGTTGCTTGCAACGAACTATTACTAGTTGTAGTAAATTCAGTAGGCTGAAACCTAACGCTAAATAAAATGAAGTATGAACATCAAGGACATTGGGCTGCTAGAGCAAAGGAGGTTCAAAAACAGGCGGATGGATTAAAGCATTCGCAGATATGAAATTGGGAAGCAGTGGAAGACAAAAATAATAAATGTTTCCACTCCCCAGGATTGAGAAATTGCCTCTAATTCATTCTCATTTTCCCAAGTATGCAACTTATGAGGCAGACTGCACTAGAAATGGGAAACAGAACTGCCAGTGGTAAATGACATTTCGCGCATAACATTGAAGGAACTCCGTAGAAACGGTTGACCGTTGATGTCACAGATGTCCTGTAAAACTTGAGATGAACTGGACTGAACAAGGAAACAATGCGCACCAGGAGTGGCCCGGCAACACCGAGGACAGATTTTCCTAATGCTACTCTCGTATTACGTTTGCTGGCCCTTGACTTTGTGACCAATTAAGCGCCACGATTACTCGGCTCCGTACGATTGCAAGACTGGCAACCATGACGCTTGACCGGTAAAAGGAAAGGACGATCGGGAACAATAGCAGGTTTGCTACATTTGGACAAGAGCGCGCGAGCGGGGCATGCGTGAGCAACGCACAAATGGCGACCGCGCTTGGCGGTTAAAGTTCGGCTAAACAAGTTATCTGGAGGGACAAATCCAAGTTCCGCTACAGGGGCTTCCTCCTAGAAGACCGTTGGAGAAGGGCTTCGAGTGGGACCATAAGTAAAAATACGAAACGGACGGATGTCTTGAGACTTGGCATGGAACGTCAACCGAAAATTTTGCCGTTATGCTGGTGGTCCCGTCGATGTTAGTTGTTGGGAGCTGACCCTGCGTCGGACACCCAACCTGAAAAACGCCATAAGAGGTGAACACAGGGGGTGCGATCCTCCGGCCTAGCTGCACGCGTACACCGCTGCAGCCGGGCTGCCTGCTAGATGCGCGTCGATCATAAAGGTGGATCTGGCCGCGTTCCACACCCACGGACCTCACCCTCCTTCCGACTCTTCGCCTTGAGTATCTGACCCCTTTGTCTCCTTGCCCTCTGGTGCGTGCATGGTGTCCACCACGGGATCGATGACTGTCGTGCCGGAGTCCTTGTAACCTCCTCGGCCCTGGGATTCTTCTGAGGGAGTGTAAGACAAAGACAAGCCAGTAGAAACGGTGCTCTTGAGCACGGGTGGATGTTCGACCTGGTGGCCGGCACCAAACGTCGGTTGGTGCTGCTCTTTTTGGCTTAAAATGGGGGCGGCATGGCCATCGGCACATAAATTGTCGCAACAAACATTTCATCCGATCAAGCATCGGTACGCGCTTAAGACGGGGCAGTATTCGGCCCTCTGAGGTAAAAATTGTAAAACGATCGATAGGCAACGTGTCGTGTCGGCCGGCAATGTCAAAAATGAACGTTTTAGGACCGCGTATTACCACGCGAAATGGAGCGGTATACGGTGATTNGACCTACACAGCTCGATTACTTGGTACATTATAGCAGCGCGAGTTTGAAGGTTTTCATGAAATAATTCCACATGTGATATGATCTCTAATCGCACGACAATTCATCGTGATTGCACTTTTTTCTCCTGCTTTCTTTTTAGTTTGCTCCTTTCTTAAATTTTTTTCTTTGATTATATTATAAGTCGACTATTTTTTTTTCTCTTTTTGCCGTAACGTTTTATTTCACTTCGTCATTCTCTCCTGATTTGTCTACCCTTTTCCAACCTTATGTATTTGGATTACAGAAATAACCATTTTTCGAATTATTATCTAACCATGTGCCTGTTTATGCAATGATTCGGCAAGTCACGAATCCTTTTCCATCAATGTGATTTATTAATCACACTATCTGTTATTCCAGTCATTGGTGTCATGGGCCATGTTTGAGCATATAAATCTTAAGGATTTTGATGGACGCCGTTTAAGAATTGCCGAATTGCGGCGATAACAAAATTGACCGGATTCAATACCGGTGCCAAGTTTAGTCGGGAATTCGGGGCTAGTCGGCAGTAAAATCAGTTCAAGCCGGGTGATGTAAACACTAGATCTTTCACTAACCTAACTGATAGACGCTGACGGAAAACCCAAAAACTACCGCCGGTTTATTGGACATAACGAGAAACTGATCAATGACGGAGTAAACGATCCTGGACAGGATTTCCTCACCCGATGCATTTTTGTCAACGAGGGGGTGGAAGGATGTTAGAGTCTCCGGCGGCCTAAACCAGAGAACATCAGATGATAAAAGTATTTGAATAGCCATCCAAGGCAGCTAGAAACCTGATAGACGGCTACGTTCCCGGGTTGACACAAACGTGAAGGGAATTCCGCCTTCCGGTGACTTCAGTAATGGATATGCAGAAATGCAGTGTAGCACGGAATCGTCCGCAGTACCAGTGTGGTCAAAATGCTGTGCAGACAATTGCTTCAATTGTCCGCTATCTAAATAATGACCTCCGGGGGCGCTGGACCGAGGGAGAAGACAAACTGGCAAAGAGAATAGATGGATTCCATTGAACCACAGGCTCGTTTTCCAATGGTCTATTTGACCGACTTATGAAGGTTAGCGGCAGACTTAGTGGAGTGAGTGTAACTAAGACGACAAAAGGATGTATTTACTGCATCACGGTATCCTGTCAAGTTATCATGACTAGGAGCCGTACCGGATTACCTGATAACGCCCAAAAGGGATCATTTAAGTTTTAGCCTTTGTCGACCGCGCACAGAAACAAACACGGTTTCGACTTATTAATCAAACGATGCAACATACCGAAAAGGTAAGGGCAGCTCATGATTAGCACGATCGGCGGCGTCTGGGAAACCAACTAGGCGAAAGCACAATTACGATTCCATCGACTGAGGACAATGAGTCAGTGGACATCCCTCAGCATTTAATGATCTATAAACTTCCATTATTATTATTATTATAATGTATAATTCTCGATTTGCGAGACGCGTGCGCAAGGCAAGATCAAGTGTTTACATAGATGATGCACAGGAAATACGAACAATATAAATCGAAGGGAGAGGAAGTGAGAGCGACCTTAAGAAATTTGAGAGGTTCGTTTGTTTTTGTATATTTCTCGACATACGAGAGTCATGCGCAAGACCGGATCAAAATTGGGCCAAGAAGGCCCATGGCAGACACGAAAAACGGAAACCAAACATACAATGCAATGTGGTTTTGCTCACAAGATCATAACAGGCAATGTGATTTCCCGAGCACGGGTTGTAAATCAAAGCCAGATAATGGTTCGCGGAGATTTTTCTGTGACTGATTACCAGTCCTGCACTGCGAGTAATACCATATTTGAATGCAGCAAAGTCGCGTATCGCGGGCGCAAAATATGGCTGGAGGGCAATGGCTGTCGACGCCTGTTGGCCAGGATACTCGATAATCAAGAGAGTTATATGGTGGAGATGGGCATCAATATGGATGTGATAACGGAATGGAGATGAGCGAAAACCAGACTGGATATCAAAAAAGGCAGTATAAAACTCAAAATAATCTGAAAGCACAGTCCGTTAAGCAAGGAAAGCGGCGAAAATGGATGGGAATTGTGCGATCGTAATACTAATACATGAGGTTTGTTTCAAGCCAATTTGAGTTCATAAATTTCAGCTTGATCTAGAGATGAAGGTGGTGTTGGAAAGGAAGAAGGAGAACCGGAATCAAATGAGGCGACATCTCGTGGACTCCTGTGAAGAATTGTTCCCAGAAGCATCGGTCTATTGCCAAATTCCGCAGACCAGAAGAGAGGTTGATGAAAATTGACGGTCCTCAGCTGTTTTCGGATGTCAATGTGCATTGTGATCATTAGTTTATATCAGATGCCAACTCCTCCTGTTTATTCCGATGACATTGCAGATTGCGTTCATGAGAGCACAAATTTATTGTTTTCTGTGTCCACTGCCCCATCTTTGTGTAAATTCCATCTTGCCTTGCTCATGCCTCTCGCAAATAGGGTAATATGTATCATTATTACTATTATCCGCTGCAACCTAATATACGAAGTAAAGTCACCCCTAAGCCATTACCTCGGAGTTCCCTGGACAAATTTCACTCACCATTTGTTAGTAAACCACCAGCATATAAAACAACAGTCGTCTTAGATGCGTCCAGCTCTCTCTGCCTCCGAATTACCCAGCAAACGCCTGAACCCCATGTCGCCTTAAATTGCCTTCCACTTCTGAAAGTAAGGTAGACGATGGCGAGTAATAGGACAACCCGCGTTGTCATGTAAACGACCTTGGCAAACCCACTTATACCGAACCAGTGAATGATACTTTCAATCCAGTGTCCCGCCTAATAACATCAGCTTCACGAAGCAGTACCACCTTCCTAATGCAAACCAATCTCGCCCTACCCGCTAATCTGGTCTCTCCACCTGCTGTTTCAATAGAAACTCTTACCTGACCTACGGAAAAGGTCTTCACACATGATTCTTATCTAAACCGATTTGCGTCTCAACCCCACGTGTGCATCGTCCGTCTGGCCTCCAATCGGAAGCTCGCCTAAATCTTTTCATATTCAAATAAATGGAATTGCATAGCCATTGACTGTAGGTAGGTTGACGCTGACAAAAGCCCGACGACGTTTGAAAATCACGCAAATTTGACCGACTAGGACACCAAATACACCCCAGATATCTTCTGATTTTTTAAATGCATAACTGACTAATCACAAATGCCTTTGAATGTCTTTGCATTTGCCGCCCAGCCATGCCCGAATGAGCCAATGGCCACTGCATTCTGTCAGCCCGATATATGCCATCATAAGCCCCCGTCAAATGCAGTATCCAACGTATTTGTCCCTGTACCGGTCACTGTTGACCATGGCCGGCACTTTCCGTAATTTAACCGCCCTACTCAAATTAGAGGGGTTAAACCTTTCTTAGTTTTTATCCACTAAGCGTGATTTGCCTTTGGTAGAATACCCAATGCTTTGCTCAGAAAAATTTCACTGATTTTTCGGCATATTTGGTCTCGCGCCATTGTGTTTTTTCATAGCCCGTTTTTTCCATCCTGAGCAGCATTTCAGCACCATGCCGAAGGTAAAGGCAGCGATCAGTCGCATGAGCGGCGCAGCAAAGCAAGTTGCTAGGACATATGGCGCAATCAAAAATATTTTTTCTTTTCCGTAACTAACGAAACGGTGATATCAATGCGTTTTACAGAATCATAATCACTTTTCATACACTCGGTCCTCAGTTGAGTATGGGTGGTGTAGAGTAATGAGAAAGTGCGCAGTAACTAATTTACGTACTTCGTTTTTGAATGCAATACATGATGGTGGTAAAATACACAAGTTTTGGGGGAGTTTCTTCCACGACGACGAACGGTCATAAATAAAGAAGTTGTCTCAGACAGCTGCTTTTGAAACCGGGAGTAATAATGGAATCTGCATTTCCCAGAAATTGTGAGAATAAGCGGCTAAATTGGCATATTATTCGGAACACGGTGTTTATGCGCACCAACGATGCGTATCGCAAAAGCAGAGTTAAGCTGGACGATGGTGGCCGACATGGTGTCTCTAGTATTCGGACTTACCAGGTCCATAAAATGGACATGGATGTCAAACCTCCATGGAAAACGTCTCAAAAGACCTTGAGTGCAAGGTAAAATCTTGTGAAAATGGACCAAAACAACTGGCGGGGAAGGTAGTGATGGCCTGCATTAGAATAGATATGAAAAAGCACGTCGTTAATTCTACCATGGATCCTGGAGCCAAGGAAATAGTCGAATGCTTTTTGAAACTGTGGATGAACGAAGAACACCGGTGAGGAGTTTTGGCAAACAATTTGAATACATGAAAAATGGAAACGTCGTCGGCATTGAGGAAGGTGAGGGTTGATGTGATATGCGTTGAATAATATATATGACAATGGTTAGTCATTAAGAAACAAAAACGGGTTTCTTTGCTTTTTTGTTGGCGTTTGCGGGCTTAGCTGATAGAAATTAGTGGCATAGTGATAGGCGCCTTTGTCGAGGGGAAAACTGGGTTGATGTTCGCGGTAGACAATGGGAGCGGCCTCTGGAACAGGGATCAGAGTGTGGATGCCCTCGTCGCGATTGGATGTCAACGTGATGGGCATGTTAGCTCCAGCAGTGAATCTACACAACTGCGAGGGCTTGTCCGCTCAGACTCATAAGCCTTGGGGGTAACAATATGTGACCTGGATATCTACACACTTGCAACCGGGTCATCAGTCAACGTTGGTGATTCATGGGGATCAAAAGCAATGTCCACTTCATCGCAGCCGTGGAGCAGGTCGTATTTGTCCGTCCTGGAATATTTGACCTGAGCCTTGGGTTGGCTTGCTTTCACGGTGTGTTGAGACGTGTGAGGATAGGGCCAGAAACTGGATGATAGACCCTTGGAGAGATACGACCGTAAGCGCGCGTGACTGGAACGGAAAAAGGTGGAGATGGCAGTCTGGAGGTATTCCAGCTGAGGGTTGTCGCGCGTGCAAATTTAAGAAAGAAGTGATGAATGTTATGTAAAGTGACGCATCAGGTGATGCCAAACTTCTCGTTTTGAATGGTTTAATTGTCAGATTCATGCATAAGAAAGGATTTAGATCGGGACATCAAATATTGCTTTGGGAGTAAGTGAAAATGTCATATGAGTATACCTTTTTATAAGCCTTGATACATATGCACTAAACGAGAGAGGAAGTTAGGTGAAAAATTGCGCTGGCTTGTTTCATTAACGGAGTTCTTCTGCCTATACCTACGGTGGTTTGTACTTGTGGAAGCTACTAGCAATAAAATGGCCGGACCTTGTTGAGGCGATTGAGATAAGACTTCGGGCACCGTATTAACTCAAAACTCCAGGCCCAACTCATAGGCTATCTATTGTAGTGCAAGGATCGTGCAAGTTTAGCAAATTTTGTACGCTTACTGCCTTCCTAATATCGTTTTTAAAGGTAACGGAGGCAGGAGAAATCATGCCTATGCGTTGGATTTGTTTACTCCATAGAGATGAAAATTTGTTGACGAAGTTTTTCCTGAGTGCTATCCTCGACATGGAAGCTGACACCAAGCACTCAGCTCGACGCAAGCCATAGGAAAAAAATATTTCTTACTTTGGGTGCGAAGATAAACACATTTTTACCAATAATCCTATGAAAAAAGGTGAGGTTGGTGTGAATTCGACGCAGCCATAAGGGATGGAGGTGTAGATTTATGCAACGTTCCATGTAGTTTAGCGAGGAAGAGTAGCCCAGAAGTCGTTTTGTAGATGTTCATTGCACATTCTCAATCTCGGGTCTGTCACTCTGCCGTATGTTGGAACAAACGATGGAATAGTAGTCCAGGATAGGTCTTATGTGTGTTTTACATATCACCAACTTGCCTTCCTGGTTTCCAAAATTTCTGTGTACCAACCCAAGTAGTCTCCTAGCCTTTGCAACTTGTATCAGGGTGTGTACTGAGAAGTTGAATGTGCTGGAGTAATGCAAACCCAGGTCTCTGACAGTGTGATTTCTTGGTTAATCTCAAAGATTCCTGTAGGAATGTGGCATTTGTATGCGAGTATGCTGCTTTGTGAGCCAAGAATTTCATCTACCAGGCTGCGCACCATAAATCGAGCGTTATATCATTTTTCACGTTATCTATGATGGTGTTGAGGTCACGAGGAGGAAACGTTTATACAATTTTCATACCGTCTGCAAACAGAAAAGGGATACCATGCATGGTATCGTTAGGCATGCCTTATGATGTGAAAAATTTCGTCGAGGTGCAGCAGAAACAGTAGTTAACCTAGTACGCTTCCTTAGATAAACCCGCTAGTAGTCCTACGAGGCTTGGATGGGGTTCCATTTACTTTCACTGCCTGCATGCTAGAGGCCAAATAAGAGGAGAACCAAGCCAGGAGAGGGTTGTTGTACCGTAGCTCTTGACTTTCATGAGAAACTATCGATGGGATACGCGATCGAAAGCCTTCGTCATACCCAAGAAAATCACAATCACCGACTTTCCATCTTTGGCAGTCTTCGTCACCATATTTAGGAAATCAGGCATGCACGTAGAACAAGATTTACTTTGGAGGGAACCATTTTGCCCGGCGTTAATGAGGTCGTGATCTAGTAAGTTGTCAACTTACGTTTATTATTCTTTCTATAATACGAGAGACAAGTGGGGTAGGATTGGAGGGTCTGTAATTAGATGGGTCCTGCTTTGAATCGTTTTGTGATTTGGGACATTGACAGAGATTGCCCATTGTTTGGGGGAAGTGCCATAATTTAACTAAAGATCAAATAGATTGGATATAATGTAGGGATGCCTGCACTCTCAAATTTGAAGAAGGCTGGGGGAAGGTCGTCCGGTCCAACGTGAAAAGACGGTCTCACCTTTGACAACAGTGATTTACCATCACATGGGTGGAAGAAGAATATTGAAGGGGATGCAGAGGAGACCGGCGGAATGTCCAGTATGATGGTGTTGTCGTCATTTGTTACAGAGGCGGAGAAATAATCACTGGACACCTCTGAAATCATTAAAGGGTCAATTGCGCACGTGCCCATGAATGTGACAGACGTAATGTGCGTACTAGCCAGAGAGTTGTTAGTTCTCAGTAGTTTTGTCAGTGCTGCAGCCTTGTTGGTGGAGTGTAGCGCTTGAAGTTCCTTCTTCCCTTGAAGAGAATGGAGAATTGTGTTAATCTCCCTAGACAGACGGTTCACTTGCAATATCACAGCAAATTCTTTTGTTCTTTTGAATCTTGTCTGGATTAGGGAACACTTTTTGAGGCTGTCGAGGGTGCTCAACCTTTTGGGAGTTGTGCCACACTGGGTTGGAGTGATTAGATCAAGGCACACACTTAGAGTGGCGTAACATTCGTTGGTGGCCAGTTGGAAATCCATCAATAGAAAGAAACGGTAATGTGTCTGAACGGGATGGTAACAACTTGTACCATATAGTAGTTTCAATAAGCATACGCGATTAGTTACAAAATGAAGGGAGACGAGGACAGTTGTTCAAAAAGTCAGCATGCGTGCTGGGTGTATGTTGCAAGGAGAGGGGCAGCGTGAAAACTAGAGTGCCCAGTGGTAAAGTATAAGTGGACAGTCTGACGCGCTACCTCCCCAGATAGTCCCACAACGCAGCCAACTGCTTACCCAAAAAAGAATGGTGATGTGGAGCTCCCCTTTTACTGATTCAGGTCTGGGCGGTTGGCACACATCCTTTATAAAGGACGGCCTATTCCTTAGCAGCCCCACTTCGCTTTACTGCTGCGGTCCAAGCTGAGCCCGGAAGAATAGTTTTTCTCCCTAACAGAGGAGCGTTTGGGCCCTTATCGGTACTTTGCTTAGCTCATCCGTCCGATGATGAGTTTCTGGATTATATATAAATTTTTCGCAACGGCTGGGGATGGACTGTTTTTCCCACTTTCGGAGGTGCTGAAGTACACATGCCGCGGTTATTTACAGGTTTCGCTTCTAAGGACCACAGGAAAACAAAGTGGGGACATGCAAACACACGGAGGATGGTTGCTCATATCGTGTGACACAAACCTATAGGTATGAATTCGCCATCCTCCACGCCTCACCTTTCTTTCAATAAAAAGTACCACTGATGTGAACTGGTTTGTTGCGTAAACGGCTTAGAACATCCGTGTGACGTGGCCAATATTTTGGTGAAACTAGTCCTGGTATTTAAAAAAGAGTCTACCAAATTTCAGTAAGCGGATATATGGGGATCAAGACTGGTAGGTAATAAGGGCAAAAAGAATCTCGAAAATGCCCTCGGGTAAAGTATGTGCGAAGAGGGAAACTAGTTCCGGTAACGCCAGGCATAGAGGCACGATCCTTCATGTAAGCAAACGATAGAGGAATCCATGAGAAAAGGATCCAGGGATGAGAAGAACAATATAAGGGGACATTTACTGCGGTAATACCTACCATCGAATCCATCATCCTTCTCTTATCACGGACCGTAGTACAACGATGATTCTCGGCTGAGATCTACATTTTGGATGCGCTGCTGTGTTAATTACCAAAGTCCTAACCAAATTCTTACGCCACAGTTCCTGAGAGATACGGGTCTTATATACTAATAAGGGTTTTCACGGTAAATAGTCACCGGACTTCGTTTTTGGAGGCAGTGGTAAACGACGATAAGAGATGANTCACAAATTTCCTCCAGATACTATGAGACAATCTTTTTCCACATTTTTGGCCCTTTGTTGTCAGCTACGTATCTCATCCAATTTGCCTGACGTTCCGCCTGGTTTTCACCACCTCTATCCAAGCACCGCATTACCACTGCTTTTCGTCTCTTCAGCTTCACGTTTCAGTCCATTACGTAACGCTCCCGACGCTTGGTGTCTCTAGCCATATATCAAAATCCACCGTCGGGCTCCGTCCATGTTGTGTGCCAGCAGTGAGCACATTTAGTGCACTTAAACACGAAATGACTCGTTGTCCGCTACTTGCAAACAGTCCTAGTAAACTATTTCTCGGCCTTAAAAATTGAGTTTTCTAATTTTTTGCTTTTCACTGGCATACTTGTAATTGCCCTATTGCTTTCAAGCATCCCATTTAACCTTCCAGTGAGCCTCTGAAAAACTTATTATTGCTCCCGACATCTTATCCCATTCCACTTCTATCATCTGCATTTCCTGTGCATCATCCTTGTAAAAATTTGATCTTGCCATGCGCATGCCTCTCGAAAATCGAGAAATATACAGTATTATTATTATTATGATGTTGAGTTTCTGCTTTAAATAAAAATTTTTCGCAACGGCTGGGGATGGACTGTTTTTCCCACTTTCGGAGGTGCTGAAGTACACATGCCGCGGTTATTTACAGGTTTCGCTTCTAAGGACCACAGGAAAACAAAGTGGGGACATGCAAACACACGGAGGATGGTTGCTCATATCGTGTGACACAAACCTATAGGTATGAATTCGCCATCCTCCACGCCTCACCTTTCTTTCAATAAAAAGTACCACTGATGTGAACTGGTTTGTTGCGTAAACGGCTTAGAACATCCGTGTGACGTGGCCAATATTTTGGTGAAACTAGTCCTGGTATTTAAAAAAGAGTCTACCAAATTTCAGTAAGCGGATATATGGGGATCAAGACTGGTAGGTAATAAGGGCAAAAAGAATCTCGAAAATGCCCTCGGGTAAAGTATGTGCGAAGAGGGAAACTAGTTCCGGTAACGCCAGGCATAGAGGCACGATCCTTCATGTAAGCAAACGATAGAGGAATCCATGAGAAAAGGATCCAGGGATGAGAAGAACAATATAAGGGGACATTTACTGCGGTAATACCTACCATCGAATCCATCATCCTTCTCTTATCACGGACCGTAGTACAACGATGATTCTCGGCTGAGATCTACATTTTGGATGCGCTGCTGTGTTAATTACCAAAGTCCTAACCAAATTCTTACGCCACAGTTCCTGAGAGATACGGGTCTTATATACTAATAAGGGTTTTCACGGTAAATAGTCACCGGACTTCGTTTTTGGAGGCAGTGGTAAACGACGATAAGAGATGAAACTGTTGAAGCAAAAAACTACAATGAAGAATACTAAATAGTAAAAAGTTTGCTGAAATGTCTGTTCATGCTACGTCAGCTGTGACGATGAGTTGTCTTAGGACGCTATTAGAGAATTTGGTTTTAAAACTGATGGGATGAAATAAAACTATTAGCGTAGACGAGTTTATTGAAGTTTGTATTTCGCACACGGAATCTGCGGCAGTTCAAGATTCAGCAATGAACATCGTTCTTTTTAACTGAAATTTGACGAAATGCTTGTATGGGAACAACACTGCGGTACACCGTTCTTCGCTGTGGGTTGTTCTCGCTGTTTTCTTTTGCAATTTAGAGTGTTATTATAGTGTTATTGTAGTACTTTTAGCATAATTATAACCGTTTTCCTCGTCGAAATATTTCCTAAATTTTTTGACCATTAACCTCTAACCTCATTCCTCGCTGACCTTTTTATCTATATTTACCTCAAGCCTGGACCGCCACATATTCATCTCCCGCCTGGACCTATACTAAAGGTCTTTATGATGCTAACCACTTATTCTACTCGTCTATCGATCTGCTTTTAAGAGCAATTTTGCCAATTGGCCTGTCTATTTACCTTCTCACCTTTACGCTGCCGTAGATTTTGACACCATCACGTTGTCTGTTACCAAACGTTTATAGCCTCTCATAGCCATTTCAGACGTCCTTGAATTTATAAGACCCGTACGATGCCTTCACCAGCCGAACCAAAGCGACGTCAGCGCCGCACCGTAGTGCTAAGAAAACCCNAAAAGAATCTCGAAAATGCCCTCGGGTAAAGTATGTGCGAAGAGGGAAACTAGTTCCGGTAACGCCAGGCATAGAGGCACGATCCTTCATGTAAGCAAACGATAGAGGAATCCATGAGAAAAGGATCCAGGGATGAGAAGAACAATATAAGGGGACATTTACTGCGGTAATACCTACCATCGAATCCATCATCCTTCTCTTATCACGGACCGTAGTACAACGATGATTCTCGGCTGAGATCTACATTTTGGATGCGCTGCTGTGTTAATTACCAAAGTCCTAACCAAATTCTTACGCCACAGTTCCTGAGAGATACGGGTCTTATATACTAATAAGGGTTTTCACGGTAAATAGTCACCGGACTTCGTTTTTGGAGGCAGTGGTAAACGACGATAAGAGATGAAACTGTTGAAGCAAAAAACTACAATGAAGAATACTAAATAGTAAAAAGTTTGCTGAAATGTCTGTTCATGCTACGTCAGCTGTGACGATGAGTTGTCTTAGGACGCTATTAGAGAATTTGGTTTTAAAACTGATGGGATGAAATAAAACTATTAGCGTAGACGAGTTTATTGAAGTTTGTATTTCGCACACGGAATCTGCGGCAGTTCAAGATTCAGCAATGAACATCGTTCTTTTTAACTGAAATTTGGCCAAGTGCCTACTGGCACCTTCGGAAATGCACGGTAGTCATTTTCCATTGCAAGTCCTTCGCACGGTCCCATGCCAGAGCAGATTGAGGAAAGGTATTCTAAAATGGATCTGACGTGTTTTCGAGAATGTCAGTCTACTCTGGTTCAGTTTCAAGGCTGTGGGTAGCAATTCAACTGTTTTATTGGCTTTCGAATCCTGAGTAAGTAAGGCTGCGCGATTAGTTTAGACCCAAGTCTCGAACCTGGTTGCCAATGTGGATGATTTGATTTTCAATTTCGATCCTCATTGTAGCTAAGTTCAACGCAGCCCAGGCCGCAACGTTTTCCGACTAAGAATTTCATTGCCCATTTTTGGGTCAATTGTTGAGAGATTTTAGGTCTTCGGCTGTTTCAGTGATTGTGGAGCCTAGAGCCTCAGTTTGAAAAGTGCAAACGATTTCATGTCACTCGCAAACAGGAAACGAACACCGTTTTGGACGACGTTGAGGACATCATTTAAGCACAGAAACATCAGGATGCACACTACACCTCTTTGGATTACGCCACTAGTAGCTGGCTTGAAATGGGGGTTGAACCATTTACCTGCACCATTTAATTTTTGAATGAGAAACAGGGCGAGAACCATGGGAGTATAGGGTCGGTGATCCCATGAGATTTGACCTAGTTTATCGACCTACGACGGGATGCACCACCAAAGGCCTTTCTCATATCCAAAAAGACTACCATCACCGACCTCCTGGCAATACCAGCCGTTTTCATTTAGTTTGGGCAATCAATCATACACGTAGCGCAAAATGTTTTTCGAGAAAACTACGTTGATCAGTGCTGATAAGTTTCTGATACGTAAGATATGTCGTCAGTGGGTTTTTAACAAAGCTCTCGGAGATTCTCGAGGCAATGGAGTATGATTAATCCGCCTGTAGTTGGCTGGGTCTAGTTGTGTGCGCTTCTCATATATGGGGATTATAACGGACATTTCCCATTGCTAGGGAAAGTGCTGCGTTGGCCATAGAGGCTGGATTTACTTTCCAACGGTATTGGAATATCTCCCTCAACTGGTGTGAGGAGAGCTGGGGGCAACGAGTCTGGTCCAGGGTGGTAGCTGACCTTTGTTTTTCCAGCTACGGAGCTTTCTTTTCTGGTAGGAAGGAATCTGTTGAGAATGTTTCTAAGGTCAAGCATGGGCAACACGAGGTTGGAAGATCATTGTTAACCGTTGGGAATGATGCAAAGAAGCTGCCAAATGCATTAGAAATTTCTTGAGGGTTGCCGAGATAAGTGTTATTGTAGGTGAGATGGTGTATAGGAGTAGCTGAAAGCTGGTGGAAGTGATTGACGTTGTTCCACTTCTCCAACGCCCACTGAATGAAGATTACTGGTTTGCGTGGGTAGTGAGAGCATTAGTATAACAGTGGTTGATATTCATGAGGAGGCACTGCATAAGACGAATCGAAGTGGATCGCGAGAAGCCGGTGGGTATGGAGCTGTTCGAATACCCTAATGAAAGGAACATGTGGCATCTGAGAATGGAGCTTAAGGTCGGTGAGATTCGCCTGTTGGTTGGCAGTTAATGTTGTAGCAGTGATTCGGGACCACTGGAGCGGAGGCAGGCATGGAGGCAATGGGTAATAAGGCATTTCGCTGATGGGATCTAGGTTTCCGCGGATCACAATCAGGTTTACGAAAGTAAGCAGTGGTCCCACTCCCGGAGAGTGAGCTGGAGTTTGGTGATTGTCTTGGCGGCCCCATGAGGGCATTCATATGAGTGCTCGGGCAGCGGCTCGGGGTCGGCCTTGGGGAAAGAAATACTAGGGGTTTGCCGAAATGCGTATGTTCTGGGGCAGTGCAGAATGCGGTCCGGTTTGACTAGGTTTGGTGGGTTTGGAGTCCACGGAGTTTCGAGAAGTGAAATTTTTCTTTTTAGGGGTAAAACTTTGTCCCTGGACGTTGAGGCCATAAGAGGTGACAGCAAATGAGGGGGCTGCCAAGGTGACTTTTCCGGAGAGTTGGCTGTTATATCGGCGCTGATCTTGGGGGAATTGACCAAGTCGCCATGTCCTGAGCTAAATCTAGGTGGCTGGGTAGGGGGAGGAAAAATGGTCAGATCTAGTTCCAACGCAGATGACTGTGCTGAAGGGGGACCAGAAAGTTGCGATTTTGAACCATATAGCGACTCCGGGCGGTGGGGTTAAAGGAGGTAGACGCCCTTGTTTCACAGGATTTATTTCCATTCTTCAAAATATCCACCGCTGCAGAGGAGATTTGTCGGTGAACGCTTTAAATTTTGTAAATATTTTACTTTTGGCGACATATTGGCAACTGGTAATAAACCCCTTAGCCGTGGAATTGCCAGAAATTTGATAAAGTAAAATGAAATCTTAGGGTTGCGAATTTCCCCTCAATCTAACGCAACTGCACTTGTGATGAGCCATGCAACATGCCTTAAGAATGTGTGACTCCACCATTTCTAGGGGCGGGAAAACGGGAACGTTACATAAGACCACGTTTTTATCTGCTGCTCTAAGTTCTCCAATTTTGGTGATGAGTGAATCCAAAAATATGCATGTGGATATTAAGCTTTGCCGGAAGGAGTAGCTTGGAGGTGCCCTGACTGTGATCCTTGGGGTTAGACGCAAAAATGATTCTACCAGTAACTGTACTTTCTTCCGTAAGTTTGCTGACATCTGCTTAAAGTCGGCAGTCAACGGGAGTTACATAACAAGGGGTGCCTCCACCAGGTTGTGGCATGTTAGTACCGTTTTTTTGAGTGTCGGGTGTCTTTTTCTTGCGTGAGCCACTGGACGACGAGATTTACGTACAACCTTATTTGATGACATCTCAGATCGGGCTATTGGGTGCAGTAGTGACACAATAGAGACTTGACTCCCACCCGGGATTTGCTTTCCGTGTGAGGACAGCGAGTTGCCTAAAAGGGAAATAGGCTGGACTTAAGAGTAAACTAATTATTCTCGGTAACATGGCGGATTTATACTATATTCCAGGGTTATTTTACTAAGAGTGAATATTTTCTCCGGATTTTACCGGAAGTTCTTGTCTTGTATTTAGATGGCAGGGAGCGTGGCAGTGGTAAAACTGGATGTCATAAATTCCGACGTTTTACTGTATCAGGCAGGAAATTCCGATGATTGTTTGTAGCTGACAACGGCAAATGAGATCTAAACGAATGGACCTGAATGTTGGATATCAGGCCGAAGATATTGCATTTTCTTGGGGTACCGCAAAAGTGGACGGGCAACAGGAATTTAAATATGGTATTGGGGCAAGAAACAAAACGGCTCAAGTCTCACGATTCAACTGATCAGCAGAACGATGCTCAGAGCAGTGGAATCGCGTGTAGTAGAGAAGTTAGTGGACAGGCCAACGGACAAGCCTACTTTTAAGAACAAGCAACTTAAGCAAGAAATTTTACATTTCGTATTGTTTTAATTTAGTTTAAGTCAAAGCGGGAAATCTGCGAATCTAAGCTTAGAGAAAACACTGGCAAAACGGTTAGGCTGAAAGCAGGTCAAAAGATGACATTCAGAAAAATTAAAAGAATTTCTCTGACTAAGAAAAAGATCATCCTTTCGGTAAAATAATAGAATAACAATCCAGTGGACTTAATGCGAACCATGGTGTCAACTCACAGGAGATGCAGGGTAACGTGGTTACGCGTACGATTTGTTTTTGCTTTTGCTTTTTGAACGCAGAGGAAAAGCCGATTCGGCAATCAATAACCGTTCGGTGAGTAAATTGTTGGAAGAAATTGGATGTTATCTACAGGGCAAGAGTTCCACTACCTGGGTGAATGAAAGGGTTGCACTACTTCTCACTCGGGGCAACACGGACCGTGTTGGTTGAATTAGTGGAAACACCTACGACGGAAAGGCTAATTGCCATTGTTGTCATATTAGATCCCATGACGGGAGGAAGGCATAATAATGCTTGACGGCCCAGGTACTGGGTCACCACCAAAAATCTGCATTGGTCGTCAGTGGAACTGAAAAAGAAATTCCCAGTGCCTAGCCACACCGACGACTCGACCATCTTTGCCAGGAATAGTGGTGATTGACGCTTCGAATAACGAGAGCTACCAAAGGCGCTTGCCAGAGAGTGAGGAATGGAACTCAGTGAGGGGCTTGTGATGGCTACCCGCCCAATGACCGAGGCAGAGGGCAAATGGAAACTGTAGTCGAAGGGCACTGCCCCTACCGTGCACCAGCCGTCAAGGGCCTGGGACAAAGCAGAAATATATGACAACTTAGGCCGAGAGAGCGTGGCGGTAATCATTTATACCAGGGCTTGCACTGGGAGGAACAGTTTGACCGAGCTTATTCCGGCCGCTGCTGAACGTGATGCCCCCGTTTTGTCCACTGATAAAAGTAAACAATGCGTCCAGCAAGGAAGGATAGAGCTTTTGTATTTATCGTGGAGAGAGGATTGACCAGTCTGAAGTTTGCGGATTAGCCACCCTCATCCGAGAGGGGATCATCCACGTTGGATTCCCGATCACATTATGCACTCGGCGAATCGGCGTATGTGCAACCACGCTACATATTCCTTATGGACTGGTCATCGTGTCGTTCGGGTGCAGAGCCAGCGGGAGGATGTCGTACTCCCGAAAATTCTGAAGAGTGTAGTTAAGGGGGAAACTTGGACTTTATCGTGGAGGAAACAAACGTGTCGTGCATATATTTTGCTTTCGGGATACACGTATTCCGAGGAACCGAAAAAGGCTTCCCTGACCGGTTTCACCTAAAATTAATTCATCAACTTGTTGGATAGTGCGTCACGCACATATCGGATCACCAGCCGTTAACAGTAGACCTCGCAATTAACGGTCAAATGAAAACTTTTTGGAACTCCAGTGCCTATCCCCAAACAACAGCAATCACATGATAGTTGAAATAACTGTGGACCTCAGCCAACCAATTGTTGCTCGGAATGGCCAAGGAAAATTTACAATGGACACGGCTAAGCTCCAAGTTGGAGCTGCGAAGTTAATCTGGAGCATGAGAAGTGAGGATGAAGTGGAGGAAAGTTGGAGAATAATAGGAGTTCCTAAGAAAACTGAAAAATGAATTTGCAAGTTCGAAGTGTGGGAATCGAAAAACCAAAAAGCCTTGGAGGACGGTGACCATCGTAAGAACCATTGAGCAGGGAGACAACGGTGGAGATTATAATTATGCGGAAACAGCGAACCGGTATTATGCAGGCAAAACTTGAAAATACCATGGCTAAACAGATCCGTGTTGCAAAACAGTTGTGAGCATAGTGTGCCAGATGGCAACCGAAAGGTACTAGGCATACTCGGCATACAGTCAAAGAGGTCACTTAGGGGTGGTGTCAGTCGGCCAAGTATGGGAAGAGAGAACATCGTGGACGACCAGCATAATTTAGACTACCTGGCATGGTACTCCTACATTATCCATGTAATTAGCAGGAGGCTCCAAAGCCTTGTCGGCATATACCTTGCTGCTGGTGATGGAAGGCCTGGCAAGCAACTAGGAAGGTTGAGAATAAGCAATTCGCCCACTATATAACACGGGGAAGTCAAATGATTAAAGCGTTGTAGTGACAGTGGTTGTGCAAAAGATGGCCTCATCTCTGCGATAAAAATATCAGGTCAATCGGTCCCTCCAAAATTCAGTGCAAATCGATAGGAAATTCAATGTGGGACCAAATTTCCGAATGATCAGCACAGTGCTCACCGTCCTCCACAGTCCAGCATCGCCTCAAGAAGAGTATATCTCGTCCCACTTTTGCACATCCTGGATGAAGTTACTCGAAGGTTCGATGAAAGCAAGCGGCTTGACGCATATTATTTTGAATTCATCTGAAGCCATCTGGTATCCCTGGGTTGGTACATCAGTGCGTGTAGGCCCTCCTTAGTGGAAGTAAAGTTCGCGTCAGAATAGGCTACTGGTGCTCCATTAAGCCTGGGCAGGGTCCGGCAAGGGATAGATGGGAGGTCCCACGGTATCACAAGTCCATAGACTGTTTACTGGGAACGCGGTTATCAAGGTAATCATTGCGTTAGATTTAAAATGGACTGACAAGTACTCTGCGGAAACCCAAAAGACTGGAGGTGAACCGCTTAGACTGAAATCGGTTTTGTTGGGCCATAAACCGGAAATGATCACCCATCTGTGAAGGAGTATAGCAAAACCTCTTTTAGAACACAATGTGCAGGTTTGATCGGCCTTCTACAAAAAAGACAGCACTTGCCTCAAACGGGGGCACTGGTCAGCAACACAAACGTCTGAAAGTCAGCGTTGGAAGTCACACGATCAGGGATTCTATGACTTATTTTTCTTCTCGTTGGAGAGAAGGAGATGCCGGGGTGACATAAGGACGGAAATATCGCGGGCCACCTGCCTGATCTTGAACCGGAAGGCCGGTTTAAGCCTAACATGGACTCTCAAGTGAGTTGAAATAAGAGGGAGCTTGAAGCGATACACTTTGGGCTATTGGTTTGGTTGCACTTCTTTGGCATCAATCCAGTAATTTTATGGCGCCGACTGCCTGAGGAATTGGCAGCCATGCGCAGCGTGGTCCCTTTAAGAAAAGGTCGTATTGAAACGGGGGTGTGGTGTGTCCAGATGTAAGACAGTAAGGGGCAAAGTTTGATAAGTTTCCTTTTATGCACCCCATCAACAGTGATTTGAACAACAGACGGTTGCGAGCCGTAATATCCCCCACCGTCACAGTAAGATGAGGTACTCAATTTTATCCTTCTTTTAGCTAGATCCACTGAATCAGAACTGGAAGAGATGGATGACCAGCCGAGGTGCATACCATCGACCGAAAACTGGACACACCCAAGGTTCGGGCCAAAAGTTGTTCTGTGAAAAATGAGCTAAAATGAAATGACCTGAACTGAACTGAACTGAACTGAACTGAACTAAACTGAACTTCCTGGTTTGAATCCTAGGTCGTCAGCCGTGTGCCGCTATTGTGTACCGAGGGATTTTGTGTTTTCGGTGGGTATTTTTGTACATGGTTTTCTTTTGCATGATTTAGATTTGGAAGCTTGATATTCACACGCTTTTATTGTATTTTATTTTAGTAGCTGGGTGATATGGGATGAAAATGTGAAACTTCTGTTGATAAGTGTTGACTAAATTTGATTTTCAGCCAACTACCGGGTGTTTTTGCGAGTCTATTGTTAAAATGTAATGAGCCTAGGCCAGAAAAAGTTTTATGGGGCCAAAAGTGTCCGACGCCACTCTGATCCATCTGAGAAACGAGTATCCTTGGCACACGATCACACAAGGGCATCAATGTATATATATGTATACACATATGCTTATATAAATTAGAGACCAGAAGGCCTACACTGAGTTATATCGTTTCGATCTAAACTAGGTTATTGTGTTAAATATGAGGAGTATTGACAAACGCTGTCACTGTGAGTTTAGTTCAGAATTTGGTTTGTTCGTCCAGCAACCAACATGCTCTGGTTTTGATTGCTAGCTCACATCGCCATCTTCTCAGTCAGAAAAATGTATGAGGAATTATGAAAGATCGACGACAGTATAGTAAGTTGAATGACTATACAGAAGAAGAAAGCTTTCGAACGTAAGAGCGTTACTGACTGTGGCGCTGAGTCATATCACCTGTTTTCTCGGACCCGCGCACAACTGCACCTGCACCAACCAGCGCACTTGTTAGGGTTCCCTCTTTTCCTTGTCAACTAAAAAATACTTTTATGGGCTTGCGAAAAACTGCCTATCCTAAAGACTGAACTGAGGACTCTAGTATCTTACATCTGACTTTTTAGTTGCTCACAAAAACCCAGCATATTCTACGACAAGAGCAGTGTTCAAACATAGAAAGTTTTTTATATCTGCTACTCTCAACGGTGATGTCCCGGAGACGCAGGGCAGTATCCTCTCTCTGCTGCTGTTTCGTGGATTCGACATTAAGTCAATAACTAGCCACCACGTCGACGCCACAGCTACCTCCCGACAATCGGCCCTCCTGTATTCGCGAAGACAATTCCCTCGATTTTCGACTACCAGGGGAGATAAAACCACCGAAGTACCTAATTGTATCTCCACACAGTTCTTCCCCGTCAACAACAAGTTTTGGCTTATAACCAATCTAGTCCTTTAGTAGCATTTAGCATTTTGAAGGTGCGTGCAAACACTATCGCTCAAACGATTAAGAAAACCTTGCAACTTGTGTCAATGTTCACTCTGTACCGCAGCATCGTCCGCGTATCCTAGGTTCCCATCTGAACAAATGCCATTGACACCATTCTCACCTCCACAACCATCTTATTGGTAAAGTTTAAAAGATGAAATTGTGTTACTTCTCTCGGAGAACTCGAGTGGAACAGCACCGTAAGCACGAGCTTAGTTTTGACTATTCGCATACATAGAATCGCGGGTTGAGGTGAATTTTTCTTTCAACCTTTCAGTGAGGGGAATCGCCACAGAAATGGATGATCAAATCAAAAAGGACAAAGGTCGTGGGTCTGCAAAGCATGCACCCATATTCTAAGATCTTTCGCAAAGTGAAAATGTGGTCATACAACCCCAACCGGGTGTAAGTCGCATAAGTCCCTACACGTACACCTTTCGCGAGTACTAGATAATGGGCGGAGAAAAAAGCATTCTCAGAGAGATCTCAACGACAGCCTGACCACAAAAGCTCGAAACCGAATCACAGGGCACACGAAGAGTGACAACGAGATTGTATCTGGACTTTAAAGGGTTATTAAGGAGGTGAGATCTTGTCTGCGGGTTTTTAAGACGACGTCTGTTTTTAAAATTTCAGTGGTTCTATTTTGGGCAACTTGGTGCACTATCTGGTTGGGCTTCCGGCCATTGAAGGCAGCTAAATGATATGAACACATGAATTTAAGTAATAAGCACACTTTCTTCCCCTTCCACGTATGCTGCCGTCAGCTAAATCCTTCGAACTGCAGTTCTTCGTGGCATCTTGCGTGGTGCGTACGTCGGAAGAATGAAAATTACGAAGGCTGCTTGCAGGGGGTGGTGCTGGAAGTATTCAGTCAGTCGATACTTTGCGGCTTTTCACAGAGAATGAGTCTCTTCTGGAACTCTAAGCGAAGCTTTTTACTTAAAGGTCTCACCCACAAGGCAGTGGAGCGTTTACCCAGTATTGAAACTCGGAGCAGACGCGTGCTTATCACTAATGGATAGCGCAGTCCCGATTACCCTGCACGACGACCGGTGTAGGATGGAATCCATTGTTTGTATTATTCGTTGTCGTTTTTTTACGAGTATTACTAGGAAATCCAGCCGCTAAGTAAGAAAGCGATTGGAGTTGCCAACCAAAACCTGTCCGAGAGGCAATAGAGAGCGGCTAATTGGAAGCCTATCTACTTGGGTCACTTACTCTTCCACTTAATTTTCCTGATTGGTTTTCTATTTCAAATCAATCCCCAACCTGGAGGACCAGGAGACTGATTTGTCAAGGTCCTACCCGTTGACCTTCCAGGTATGGTTGATTCTCCGGCTTGAGATAAGGCACCCTGTATTGCTTCCTCGGTCATAGATACACACAAGCCGTCGCACCACGTCAGGGTGCAGTTTCATTGTGACGATGCACTCTCACGCAGTGAATCTCCAAGACGATTTCGCAATCTTTTTCCAACTTAGCCGTAGTTACCGGCGGCAAATACTAGATTTATGATTCCAAGAAATCGAAAGGGAATTTGTTGTTCTGTGTGCACGCAACGTTGAGGTTCATTCCGGTTGGAACAATGAAACAGGAACGCTCCCCCGTGGACAATTGGTTGAGCAGTGTTTTCGTTGATTCTTTTTACAGTTTGATTTTTTAAATTGTGTGGCCTGATGTTAGGGGATTTTTTTACCGCTCACATCATTAGTTTTTGTTATTGTTTTTTAACTGTTGTCAGCTATTTCAATCCTTGATTCATACGGGACGCTGAAATGAGCGCCGAAAATGCCAATGGCACACAGTCAGTTGCGTTCTCAAAACGGCAGGTTTTGTTGGAGAATTCTGATGAACGTCTACGGAAGTGAGTTGGAATAAGGTGTTTGCGCCGTTCTTAATTCATCTTATTTCCGTTGCAGTCTTTTACTTTTATTATGCATTGATTTTTCGTGAATAGCGTGTTAAATCACAAGGTGATTGATTTGGCTCCGTAACTTTTTTAAAATCAAAAGACTCTCCGTTCTGTCTGGTTTTTGTGAACGCTGGTTATACTGTTGTATGTTTCGGTACACATTACGTCACCCTGGCAAAACCAAGCGGTATCAGTTCCATACGAAGGAGAAACAGACAGACGCACAACACACCAGATCATGTAGAACCAGTCGCCCCAGTCACATTGATTCATTTACGTTTGATAACGAATCCTAGTCTGGATCGAAACGTCACAATAAAAACCACAATTCAGTGTATGTATTCAGATTTTTCCTTCAAGATATATATATATGTATATATATATATATATACATATATACATACATGCATACATGAATTCATAAATCCATTTATAGATTGTTCCACCTGAACCGTGGCGAAGAAGGGCAGCCGGGGAGAAAGAGGAAGGAAAAGATAATGTATTAAGTTCACCACATGTTTCAATATTTTTCGTGGCATTTTGCATGGCCGTTATATCGGAAGAACAAAGATTAGCAGGGTTCTTCATAAGAAAGATTCTGGGGGCAGTTAAACGAGAGGTATTTCGCGGCTGCCCACAATGAACATAGTAGCTTCCTATTGTCTCCACATCATCACTTTTTTATTGGGATCCATGGTTTGTCAGTGGTCTGGATACTACCCGGCTGCCCGAAATGAGGTAGACAGTTGATCTAAAGCCTTTGATCAAACGTTTCAACCCTCAAGACAGTAGGGCACTTTGAGGATATCGTAACCCACTGGATACTAGTTATCGACTATTTAGTTGAGACGTCCTTCGAATAGGCGAAGACATCATGGATGGCGAGTATACCCCGTCGCCACAGATGTTAGTGACTGTAGTATTTTGTGCCTCTTATGCTGTGCGTGTTTGATTCACAGTCGAAGTTTAGCCATCTCTCTTGGACTGGCAGCCAAAGATCAGTTAGTACAGTGGACAGTCCCGAGATTTCGTCTTTCTCTTCACATCTTTGGTGACGATATCGCCATGAGAAAACATTGAGTAGGGACTCCTTATTAAGGGTTATTTGAGATGCGCAGTCATTTGGAAACATTTCGACAGGTTGTACAGGACGAGCAACCAACTCTGAGCCTGAGTTATCTGTCCCTGATTGTACCGAATCATTCAGAGGCACTTCGACGCTCTGTCTATCTCAGATGGAAGAACAGTTAACAGGTAAAAAGCCAAAGAATGTAAAAACTAACTGCATTTCATTACCTGACATATTTTACTGCTTACTGGCTCTAACCATTGCGTAAAGGCCGTCCTTTGGACCCCAACTCGCCAGTCTGATTAGACCTATACGAGACAATTCACTGGTTGCTGTTTTTGTAGCTTTTACTGCGTCATGGACTGACCACCACGACCCCTCTTCCATTCAGCATCTCTCGAAGAATAACGCTTGCGTGTAGGTAATGAACGGAGAGATTCAAAGATAAGTGGAAGAAAAATGAGGTCCGAAATTCAGGCTTTATCCAACATACAATAAATGAATAAGAACTGAGAGCATGTCATTCTTTTCCACTGTGATTTCAAACTTTTTGCCTGTGCGACCTGTTGCAGAAAATAAACATCCTGTCTTCCCGGTTCCTTTAATATTAACTGTGAATGCAGTTCTGTCGTCGACTAAATGTTCCAATTTTGCTGTCTTTGTCATCTGTGTCGGGGCATTGTTTGGAAGCGTGTTGGATATCAGGCATTTCACAACGTTTTGTGTTCGATCTCACTATCGGTCTCACTCTCGTTTATGTCACAGTTGTATTGTCGCCATTTTGGTTTTCAGTGGATTAAGTTACCAACTGACGAGCCGACACGGGGTCCTCTTTGCCGTCTTTAAATAGAACGTGAAAGCTATACAGCTTACAGTGCAGCAATCATACCTCTTCCACAAGAGGGTTGTAGAGCTTGAGTGGTTGCCTAATCGTAGAATCAAGAAAGACGTAAGGCCGCCAAAATTTACTATTGCCAATTGGAGGTGATCGACTGAACTGACCAACCGTCTAGCTGTGTCTACGCGAGTCGTCAGAACTGAGTCGAAATTGTTACCTGACTAACTGTAGGTGTTGTGTATCGATAGTGGGTATTGACTTATACCGTCTACCCGGATCGGAGATCAACACAATTGCGGAGACTTTGTGCTAATTATTCCAGTCGATAAGCGGATCAAAAAACG
Source organism: Fasciolopsis buskii (assembly GCA_008360955.1). Taxonomy (NCBI): domain Eukaryota; kingdom Metazoa; phylum Platyhelminthes; class Trematoda; order Plagiorchiida; family Fasciolidae; genus Fasciolopsis; species Fasciolopsis buskii. Next base: position 33,442 of record LUCM01011481.1, read on the forward strand.
CCGCATGAGAAAGTCGACGAGTGTGGAGGAACCGAATTAGCCGGTAGAATAGTGAATGAGTGAGTGTTGCTCATCGAAGGCTAATATAAACTATTTGGTTTTGATAAGTGAACTTTTTGTCTGCCCGAATCGATCTTTCTCATTAGAGTTGGTGGGAATTGGAGATAGCGGCCGTGAAATAGAATCAATTGAAGATTTGCGGCCGAAGCGTCACGAAACAACCATGTCGAGTATCATGCTGCCATCTTTCGCGACAGTTGTCAGGGTAAGTGAAGGTATCAGCAATGGTTAGTTTATCCCCGTTGAGTAGCAAACCTGTGATTAGTGACTCCATTCTTGCAACATCTCTTTACATTTCGAAGGTACCGAGAACATGCCATATTAAGCCACAGATCTTGCCGGTCTGTCTAGCGCACGTTCCGCAAGTTCCGTAAATTTGGACAAGAACTTAACGTCTTCACTGTAATCTTAGTCACACACCTCCCATTTGCCATTCCGATGCCTACACCCTGAAGACTTCCATTGGCATGACGAAGTCAAACAAGAGTGAGGGATGAAGCATCCTTGTCGAACGCCGCTCGAATGAACTTGATGATTCGCAATATACCCTTACGTGGCCAGAGGTGTACAAATACAATGTTCTCAGGAGCTTAGCGAACTTCTCTTGCGTAGATTTCTGATAAGCATTCTTAAATAGCACCGTTCGAGCAACTGACCCGAAGGGCCTTTCAGGTTGAGAAAGATCACTACTGTAGGTGGACGATGCGCATGGCACATTTCAAGCAGGTGCCAAAAGGTGAAACTCTTGTCGATGCAACGTACACCTGGGCGAACTCCAGCACAGGTTTTTTCAGTAGGACTACATTTCCGTCTTAGGCGATATCAGTGAAAGTTCTTCAGTCTTTCATAATATGT
>LUCM01011481.1:34366-52230 GCA_008360955.1 Fasciolopsis buskii
AACTGTGAATGCAGTTCTGTCGTCGACTAAATGTTCCAATTTTGCTGTCTTTGTCATCTGTGTCGGGGCATTGTTTGGAAGCGTGTTGGATATCAGGCATTTCACAACGTTTTGTGTTCGATCTCACTATCGGTCTCACTCTCGTTTATGTCACAGTTGTATTGTCGCCATTTTGGTTTTCAGTGGATTAAGTTACCAACTGACGAGCCGACACGGGGTCCTCTTTGCCGTCTTTAAATAGAACGTGAAAGCTATACAGCTTACAGTGCAGCAATCATACCTCTTCCACAAGAGGGTTGTAGAGCTTGAGTGGTTGCCTAATCGTAGAATCAAGAAAGACGTAAGGCCGCCAAAATTTACTATTGCCAATTGGAGGTGATCGACTGAACTGACCAACCGTCTAGCTGTGTCTACGCGAGTCGTCAGAACTGAGTCGAAATTGTTACCTGACTAACTGTAGGTGTTGTGTATCGATAGTGGGTATTGACTTATACCGTCTACCCGGATCGGAGATCAACACAATTGCGGAGACTTTGTGCTAATTATTCCAGTCGATAAGCGGATCAAAAAACGCCGCATGAGAAAGTCGACGAGTGTGGAGGAACCGAATTAGCCGGTAGAATAGTGAATGAGTGAGTGTTGCTCATCGAAGGCTAATATAAACTATTTGGTTTTGATAAGTGAACTTTTTGTCTGCCCGAATCGATCTTTCTCATTAGAGTTGGTGGGAATTGGAGATAGCGGCCGTGAAATAGAATCAATTGAAGATTTGCGGCCGAAGCGTCACGAAACAACCATGTCGAGTATCATGCTGCCATCTTTCGCGACAGTTGTCAGGGTAAGTGAAGGTATCAGCAATGGTTAGTTTATCCCCGTTGAGTAGCAAACCTGTGATTAGTGACTCCATTCTTGCAACATCTCTTTACATTTCGAAGGTACCGAGAACATGCCATATTAAGCCACAGATCTTGCCGGTCTGTCTAGCGCACGTTCCGCAAGTTCCGTAAATTTGGACAAGAACTTAACGTCTTCACTGTAATCTTAGTCACACACCTCCCATTTGCCATTCCGATGCCTACACCCTGAAGACTTCCATTGGCATGACGAAGTCAAACAAGAGTGAGGGATGAAGCATCCTTGTCGAACGCCGCTCGAATGAACTTGATGATTCGCAATATACCCTTACGTGGCCAGAGGTGTACAAATACAATGTTCTCAGGAGCTTAGCGAACTTCTCTTGCGTAGATTTCTGATAAGCATTCTTAAATAGCACCGTTCGAGCAACTGACCCGAAGGGCCTTTCAGGTTGAGAAAGATCACTACTGTAGGTGGACGATGCGCATGGCACATTTCAAGCAGGTGCCAAAAGGTGAAACTCTTGTCGATGCAACGTACACCTGGGCGAACTCCAGCACAGGTTTTTTCAGTAGGACTACATTTCCGTCTTAGGCGATATCAGTGAAAGTTCTTCAGTCTTTCATAATATGTCTAACACGAGAGTAGTGGAAGGGGCATGTTCCATAGCCGCTAGAGGAAAACGGGAACCAGTAACCGTGATTCTGAAATTTGAAATGGTACGAAAGTGCTTAAGGTCTTGTATGTGTTAGCGAGTTGGGTGACCTAATTAGAATTTAACACCGTACTGCGAATGAGTTGCTTATTTGAAGACGGAGTTTTCTTTGAGCCATTAACTGTGACCCTACCTTTCGAGGCGAATTAGATGCCAGGGCAAGCCTCAGTGACCACTGCCTTTCTCCCAGAGTTACAGTATCTTGTAGAAAGAATAAACATACAAGAGAGACGGGGATTGGATCTACATGNCATGACCAGTGCATATGGACCGCGCCCGAACTGTGACGCGAACCCGGGGCGGACGATTCTCAGTCGAACGTATTAAAAGTAACGCAGGGTCCAATTCGACGTACGTGGTTCAGTACGATCTACAGTTCTGGACAGAACCGCGCCATGGTCAATCTGACTCAAAGTATCTGTCGAGCTAGAGCGCCATGTCGCTGTGCGACGCAAACTGTGTCGGAAATTCGTACTAGATAGGAATAAATGATTATCTGCACAGAATTGGAGAAGTCTTTCTCCGTTGTCTGTTTGCTGTGCAGGCAAGGCGCATCGCCCACTTAAACAGGACTCCGATGCACTCAGTTTTCCAACTTGTGCATTGAAGTCACCTGCTACCACTACAATGTCAGAGCGTTTGCTCTTCCGAAAAAGAGTGACGAGGTCATAGTAAAAATTTGTCTTTCTCCATATCAGTGCTGCAGTCTGTTGGAGCGTATGCTGAGATAACAAATAAACTACGCTTAACACTACTATCCTTTCGAATGTCGACTGATCCCTGCAGTTTCACGGCTCATAAGCGACTGTTGACTGGAACCAAGTCAAAAAGCGCTGCTTCAGCCTTCTCACTCAAGACTATTCCTACACCACGTTGACCCACAGCTTGAGCTGCTTCGTCTCCCGAAGTGCGAAGAAAATTTCTTAACGAAACATTTGACGCAGTTAGTTGAATTACTCTACTCGAATCTCGAATCCTGAATTCGTTTCACTCACACAGCAGACATCAATCGAAAGTGAGTCCACTGTCAGGGCGAAACACGCCTGTTGGCCAGCCTGCATTATAGTGCGCACATTGAAGGAACCGAGATTCAGGGGTTGACGAGGCTTGAGAAAATGTGAATTAGCAGACTGAAAGCTACTTACTACACTATTTGACAATGAGCTGTTTCGAGTATCGGGTGTGTTATCAATGGAGATACTATGGGTAGGCAAAAGGGGCAAACAGATTGGGTTGGAGGCGGAAGAGAAGGTTGAATAAAAGAAAGGGAACTATCTCTCTCTAACATTTACTGAAAGTGGCCCCGTGAAACCCGACTTATAAAAATGTTTTTTTTTCAAAAATAAACCAAAAATTTGTCTAACACTTCAAAGTCTTATTTTGTAATCCTGATTACTAAACAGTCTGGTAACGGAACTGAGAACGTGGAGTGGAGACTAAACACCAAGGGATGGAGTTAAAACTGTCATGACTAAATAACTAAGGAAAACACTACAGAAGCATAAGATGTTTGTAAACGAGTTCGAAACGAACACCCAGGCAACCACAGCCGTCCAAGTGATCACTGCAAATTCTTAAGTGATTAAAAAGACCCATGGATTGTGAAAACTTCGCAAATGTGTCCTTAGTCTCACGTTTTTGGGGACTTATTGGCACGCATAAGCCTATACAATCTACCCAACCAATGATCTCATGGATTATCGTCCACTTTTTCTAGGGCTTAGTGCGACAAAAATGAACTTCGCAAAATGTCATTCAGCGAAGTGAAATGAAATTGTCGGTCGAAAGTGAAAATGAGAATTATTATCCATTTATTCCCTTCAAAGGATAACATCAGTCCCAGTTTCTTTAGATTGTTCCATTTTCACTAAGTAATAATTTGAATAAAACACTGGCGGTGGAGAAGAGCGGATGCGCACCAAGTGTAATCACGAAAAAAGGGATCCAACCTAGGGCAGCAGCTCCCAACAATCATGCACATTAATATCCTCATCCTCATCCGCATAATCAGACCCATCATAATTATTATCCTCATCATCCGCATTATCCTCATCATCGCATTCATCTTCAACTGCATCCTAATTCTCATTCTCACCATCATCCTCATTCCCATCATGGTCCTCATCATTATTCGCATCATCATCATCATCATCGTCATCCTCATCATTATCCTCATCATCAACCTCATTATCAGTCATCATCATCATCATCACAATCCAACTCGTTCTCAACCTCATTCGCTTTTTCATTCTCATCATCATCCTTATCATCAGCCTCATAATCATCATCATCACCGGCCTCGTCATCAGCCTCATCGTCGGCCACTTCGTCAGTCTCATTACAAACATCATTATCAGCCTCATCAAAAGCTTCATCATCACCCGCAACACCAGCCTCAACCTCATCGACATCATCAGCCTCATTCTCATCGTCATCGTCATCCGCATCATCATCCTTATCATCAGCCTCATCATCAAATTGTCATACCGTCTACCCGGATCAGAGATCAACACAATTGCGGAGACTTTGTGCTAATTATTCCAATCGATAAGCGGATCAAAAACGCCGCATGAGAAAGTCGACGAGTATCGAGGAACCGAATTAGCCGGTAGAATAGTGAATGAGTGAGTGTTGCTCATCGAAGGCTAATATAAACTATTTGGTTTTGATAAGTGAACTTTTTGTCTGCCCGAATCGATCTTTCTCATTAGAGTTGGTGGGAATTGGAGATAGCGGCCGTGAAATAGAATCAATTGAAGATTTGCGGCCGAAGCGTCACGAAACAACCATGTCGAGTATCATGCTGCCATCTTTCGCGACAGTTGTCAGGGTAAGTGAAGGTATCAGCAATGGTTAGTTTATCCCCGTTGAGTAGCAAACCTGTGATTAGTGACTCCATTCTTGCAACATCTCTTTACATTTCGAAGGTACCGAGAACATGCCATATTAAGCCACAGATCTTGCCGGTCTGTCTAGCGCACGTTCCGCAAGTTCCGTAAATTTGGACAAGAACTTAACGTCTTCACTGTAATCTTAGTCACACACCTCCCATTTGCCATTCCGATGCCTACACCCTGAAGACTTCCATTGGCATGACGAAGTCAAACAAGAGTGAGGGATGAAGCATCCTTGTCGAACGCCGCTCGAATGAACTTGATGATTCGCAATATACCCTTACGTGGCCAGAGGTGTACAAATACAATGTTCTCAGGAGCTTAGCGAACTTCTCTTGCGTAGATTTCTGATAAGCATTCTTAAATAGCACCGTTCGAGCAACTGACCCGAAGGGCCTTTCAGGTTGAGAAAGATCACTACTGTAGGTGGACGATGCGCATGGCACATTTCAAGCAGGTGCCAAAAGGTGAAACTCTTGTCGATGCAACGTACACCTGGGCGAACTCCAGCACAGGTTTTTTCAGTAGGACTACATTTCCGTCTTAGGCGATATCAGTGAAAGTTCTTCAGTCTTTCATAATATGTCTAACACGAGAGTAGTGGAAGGGGCATGTTCCATAGCCGCTAGAGGAAAACGGGAACCAGTAACCGTGATTCTGAAATTTGAAATGGTACGAAAGTGCTTAAGGTCTTGTATGTGTTAGCGAGTTGGGTGACCTAATTAGAATTTAACACCGTACTGCGAATGAGTTGCTTATTTGAAGACGGAGTTTTCTTTGAGCCATTAACTGTGACCCTACCTTTCGAGGCGAATTAGATGCCAGGGCAAGCCTCAGTGACCACTGCCTTTCTCCCAGAGTTACAGTATCTTGTAGAAAGAATAAACATACAAGAGAGACGGGGATTGGATCTACATGGTTTGGAAAAGAAAAAAATGCCGTAGCAACTAACGCGGCCTACGGATTAACTAAGCAGGCGTACATTTTCAATCATCCTGATTTGACAGAAAATGAGATCGCGATGAGTATTGTGCACGGTTCACTGCCATATTCTCCACTGTCTCCAGCCAGCTAGCTGATGAGTCTTTTGAGCCCAACCAGGAAGACGTGAGACATCTAGTTTTCCTAGAATCGTTGTTCGCAATACGTGATCAAACCAACTAAGTATGCTAAGCTTGAAGCACCGAGATAAGGTGCTCTCGAAGGCGGCACCTAATACTAGATTCCTAACCTCTACATTACTGACCTGATCACTCCACCCAATCACAACGATACTACGTAAATATTGGTGATCGAAAATCTCCAAGCGGCGAACATCGCCCACACGCATACTCCACGTCTCGCAACCGTACAACAGAACTGAACGCACTGCAGCACAGTACACACGGCCTTTCAACTTCAGTAAAATGTCAGGCCGACGCCACAAGTGCTTCAGTCCAGCGTAAGCTGCCCGAGCCTTCGATATACACGTATTTACCTCTACTGCCGAGCTACCATCGTTCGACAAGCAGCTACCAAGATGAAACGGTCCACAGCCGTGAGTTACTTTCCATCCAGCATCAAGTTCGGGCCTACTGTCGTCCAGTCCTGTAACAGCATTTTGCACTTTGAAGATGCTAGGCACATGTTGAACCGAGCTGCAGCTCTCTAGAGCCTGTCCAGTGCACGTTGTGCATGGTCCGCAGATTCGAACAGGCCGTCTACGTGATCTGGATCACACAGCTTCCCTCCATTTCCCAGTTCGAGTCTTACATTTTGAAGACCTCCTAAAGCATCTTCCATCATCTCGTCCATGACGAAGTCAAACACCACTAGTTGTTTCGAATGAACTTGTTAGTTCACCGTATACCCACACGCGACCACAGGTATGGAAGAATAGTGCTCACAGGAGATTCACGAACTTCGTTGGCATACCACTCCGGTGGAGGGCACTGAATGGCACTGTCCGATCCACTGAACCGGACATGCCTTTTAAGTCGAGAAGGACCACGATCGTAGAGTGGCGGTGTGTGTGGGGCGCGTTTCGAGTAACTGTCAAAGAGTGAATATCTAGTCGATGGAATCTCGACCTGGACGAAATGCGGCTTGTTGTTGGATTTTAATCTCGCGAACCGGTGTCAAACGGTGCAGCATTATCGAAGCTAAGAACTTAGCAACGGTCAGAATTAAACTAATGTCACGATGATCGCTACAGTCACTCCGTGTGTCCTTGACAAGGTTTCTCTACCGAATTAGAAAAGAACTGGGGGATGTTCGTCGGGACTGGCTTTCTTTTTCCCCTTTCCGAAGTCTAATATTCGACTCGACGCCCAACTTCCCTGAGGGGTCAAGAGACCTTTTCAGGGATTTGCAGTTTTAACCGTGGAGAAACTACGTTGACGGGCTCTTAATTAAAATGCTGTTTGAAGGGTGCAGCCCAATGGTCGAGTCCCTGCTGTAGGCCATGAATTCGCTCCCCATTTCTATTGCATACGGTTTCCCTAACGGAAGTTCGTCGCCCACCGGTGTCGCGCATTAGCTTAAACAGCTCTCGATGGTTACTTGAAGTTGCTGTTATTTCCATCTACCCTAACCCGCCAGTTTTTACGATCCGTTTTAAAGTCTATCGTCACCTGACGCTGTTGATGCTGTCGTATCCTATGCAGCTTTTGCTCCACTAAGCCCAGCGATTCTTGCGGGATGCAATGTTTTTGATTGAAGTTCGATCTTGGACCACCGGCAACATATGCCGCCAAACGCATAGCCAACGTGATTTCATTCCGGCGTTGTTCTACGTTTGGTTCTGACAAGAATCTGAACACAAGATGGCGGGGCACGGTTGAGTGGAAGGCCATCTACTTCAACTCGTTTTTCTGACTGACCTGCTTACTCAGTTCAACCTCCGACCTGGAGGACCAGTAGACTAGTTCGTCAGACCTATACCCATTGACATTCTACGCAGGATTAGATCTTTGGCTTGAGATTATCCATCCTGTATAGCCCGCTGGATCACTGAGGCAAGCAAGCCGTCACACCGTGTCAAGATGTCGTCTCGTTGTGACAGAATATGAAAGTTCGGAAACCACTGAAACTATCTGATGGAACTGTATGGGAAACAATTGACTACTACCACTGTGAAAACTGGTTTACTATTGGATTCATTTTCCTGAAGACTACTTGACAACTAACCTCAAAGAAATAACCAACAAAACTTGTCTATGATTTATGACTGGTTTGAAGTAAAACCGAAAATATTGGTCAAAATCGACTACACGATGGCTCCAAACCTAAACTATCATTCGTCTTTTATCGTCTGGTGCCCGAATCAGGTCGAAGACCACGCAGTATGAATAACTGATAGCTCGGTTTGTTGTTTTCATGCGCAAAAAACCGCCACCAACGTAAAGGCCTTTAGTAGAATTGTATGAAGTGATGAAAGCTCAATTCAATTTGGATAGATGCTGACACATTATGGAGAGGAAGAGAACCTGCAATGCTGGTAACACTATCCCGTTTGATGCTGAAATGTTGAACAACTTATCCAAGATCCTTCAAGCGATAAATAAGAATGAAAAAATGGTCAAAAATAATGGTCACTTCAACGCGGATGGTTGAACGACTCACTCGTTCCATGGCTTCGACAACCTCTTTCGGTGCAACCACTATTGGGGCTTCTTCGATAATTTTCTGATGCCTTCGTTGCACGGAACAATCACGACCAAACAGACTGATCGCTTGGCCATATTCGTCCGCTAACAGCTGCACTTCCAAATGCCGGGCATTCTGTGCACATTTCATTAAAAATATGGGAGATCCGGGGACTTCGGTTTGAACCTAGACGGGTATTCGTAGGAGGTTAAGCAGGAGGGCTTTTGACTCAACACAACGTCAAAGAGTGCATCTGTCAGAGTTCTTGATTCTTATGTGTATAATGAATATAAGAATCTTCTTAGAAAGAGGTAGAAGTTACTTGAATGAATTAATGGTGTACAAACCAAAACCTGTTTTTCGCGACTGGTGACATTAATAACCTTACTCTTCGTGACGATGACAATCAGTCGACCAATAAACCTTATTAGTGTTTCTTCAGAGCATACAAAATCGTTTCATTCATGTCGCGTGTTTCAGTCAAGTAAACATTCGCAAGCCTAGGAGACCATGAAAGAAATTTTTGCGCGGGCTATGTTGCAACGATTCTCTCGAGATAGATACATGCGTTTTGCCGCGAGGGATTATAACATGGGTTAGTGATTCCCGCGATTAGTTTGTCTTCCTCTGCGAACGTTTCCGTCGTCACCTACTCGTTGGAAAAGGCAAATAGTTTCCGTTGTGTTCGTAACATTGAATCCATTTTTTTCATCTTTTACTTCCTTTATCAATGAAATAACAATGTATGTCAAGAAGGAGGCCGCAGTCAACAAAGGGCTGCCAAATGGGAAGTTGACAGGCGGTGGGGGATTCGAACCCGCGACCTTCACGTCCAGCCGCCACGACCCTATCCGTTTGGCCACCGCCGGCCCTCGCTATTTCGGCCGCTGAGGACATGGATATTCCAAATTTCCATATGCTAATAACAGTCACGTTTTTTATCTCTGAACCGCGACGACGATCTTCTTTTACGTGTCTAAATCATATCAACAATGATTTCAGAAAAAAATTCATTGCTTCAGCTAGCAAGTGGCGCGCCTCATGAGGCAACCGAACGCGATGGTGACTGATCAACCGTCTAATGGGACTTTGATTCAGATCTGTTAAAACCCCATATCAGAGCGCTAGTCGGTCATTATCAAAGCCAAGTATCATATCAAGCGCGCCACATGCGAGCCGAAACAGTGTTTTATTAATGTAAACTTATTAAATCCAACTTCAAAGTTCCAGATTCCCACGGGATTTTTTCTGTACTCAATCCCGAAATGGAATAAATCACTCTTTAACCAAAAATAAATGGATGAACGCGCTACAAATTTTATGCAGAGGGTCTCAACCACACATGTTGATATCAGAAGCCAACGCGAAATCACGGCAGGTGCTATTTGTCTAGCCATTGCACAAAATCAACCCGATCATGTGACGCCGAGAGCAACTGATTCAGATCATGTGACGAGAAACGTGATAATTGTCCGAACGTACTTGACAAAACACAGGAAGCCACTGCCTTACTGTAAGAGGGGGGGGGCATTTTTATGTGCACAGATTTGTTTCATTAAGAGACGAATAATTACGGTGACAAATAAGCAAGGTCCGATAGATAGCAGCAAGCCTGAAAATGAAGTTAACAGAAGGTAAAGCGTGCGTTATCATACACCTAAAGCATGACTGGTGCGCACAACAGGACTAAGTCCGGGATCAGTAAAACGTAGACACCACGCTAACTCAAAGAAGGCATACCAGCCCAAAAGTGAATGTAGTCCCAAGACAATCTAAAACTGCACCGACCAAAGAACAAAGAACAGACACCGTGATACACTGTGGTTTGTGCGGCGTCATGACAGGAGCTCCAGTCGTTATTCGCTTGCGTCCTCCTACAATTTACATCCAAATCTCATCGAATTCATTCCACTCAGCTTGTGAACTTCTTCGACTTCACTAACCCCTTTAGATTAGGGGTTGATGTGTGGACGCTGACGGCTACAGAAAAACAGATGTCTTTATCTCGTATACTCGAGACATCAGCCATCGATGTGCATTGTATTCAGAATGCCAGCTCTATCCCTCGATTGATACCCCAATTCAATCCCTCAGTTAAGTTTCATCTCGGCCGTTCTGAAAACCCTGAGGCTGCATTTCTTGACTGGACATGCATAGTGAGACTTAGAGGCTCGTACAAGGCAAACAGCCACCATTCCGATAGAATTAATTCGTTTATCATTTGTGTACGCATTTACATAACGCAGCCTAGATGCAATCAAGGACACTTTCTCTGGAGAAGCTGAACAACTTGCTATGCACAAAAGAGCGGAGTGACATCGCAATTTTAGGAGACGTGAACCGTCGAAAAAACCGCATTTGGGAAGCTTTCTGATCATAATTCCCATCGTTCAGAGAACGGAATGGCTGTTGGTCCTGTGTTCAAGTCAAACTGTTTCTCGCTGGTGTAAATTTAGGACGCTCCGATGGCTGATGCATAACCCAACGTTTCCGATCATTCATATAAATGACGGACACGACTCGAACAGTTAACGATTAGTTTCGAACGGCCGGGCTGTTCACAGGATTTCTGACCGTACTCTATCGTATCTAGTCCGACGCCTGGAGCTGTGAATCCTTGGGAGGTGTCACTTGATCTCCCAACGGAAGTGGAAGTGGAGTCGAATATTCGGCTACTGAAGAGGGGAAAGACTTCCGGTCCCGATGAACTTTCCCCAGTTCTTTTCAAATTGGGTGGAGAGGTGCTGATGAAATCACTTACCTCCTTGCTTCGTGATATTTGGAACGAGGAGCGTATCCCGCTATCGTGGGGTGAGTCACCGATTATACCCATCTTCAAGAAGGGTACACGGAGTGACTGCAGCAATCATCGTGGGATTAGTTTAATTCCGATAGTTACTAAGGTGTTAGCTTCGATAATGCTGCGCCGTTTGACACCGATTCGCGAGAGTAATATCCGGGAACAACAGGCCGGATTTCGGCCAGGTCGAGGTTGCATCGACCAAATATTCACTCTTCGACAGATACTCGAAACGCACCACACTCATCGGCGCCCTACGATCGTAGGCTTCCTCGACTTGAAAGGTGCTTTCGACTCCGTGAATCGACCAGCACTACTCAGTGCTGTCCACCGGAAGGGTATGCCAACGAAGTTTGTGAACCTGTTGCGAGCATTGTACTCGTATACCTATGGTCGCGTTAGGGTATACGGTGAACTGTCACGTTCATTCGAAACAACTAGTGGCGTTCGACAAGGGTGTCCCATCTTTCCATTCTTGTTTAACTTCGTCATGGACGAGGTGATGGAAGATGCTTTAGGAGGTCTCCAGTATGTAGGAGTGGAACTTGGAAATGGAGGAAAGCTATGCGACCTAGATTACACAGACAACGTCGTGTGCCTGTTCGAGTCTGCGGACCATGCACAACGGGCACTAGGTAGACTGTCGAGATCGATTGCTCGGTTTGGCATGTGCTTTGCACCTTCAAAGTGCAAAGTACTGTTACAGGACTGGACGACAGCAGCACCGAACTTGATACTGGATGGGGAGGAGCTGACGATTGTGGACCGTTTCACCTACCTTGGTAGCTGCGTGTCTAACGATGGTAGCTCGGGATTGGAGGTAAGTATGCGTATATCCAAGGCTCGGGCAGCTTACACTGGATTGAAGCACTTGTGGCGTCGGCCTGATATTTCACTGAAGTTGAAAGGTCGTGTGTACTGTGCTGCAGTGCGTTCAGTTCTGTTGTACGGTTGCGAGACGTGGAGTATGCGTGTGGGCGATGTTCGTCGGTTGGAGGTTTTCGACCACCGATGTTTACGTAGTATGGCTAGGATTAGATGGAGTGACCGGGTGAGTAATATTGAGGTTAGGAATGTGGTATTGGGTGCCACTTCTGAGAATAGCTTGTTTCAGCGTATGAAACTTAGTAGACTACGCTGGTTGGGTCACGTGTTGCGTATGACGAACACTCGTCTACCATACCGTGCCTTATTTTGTGTTCCTCCTAAGGAATGGAAGAAGCCATGTAGAGGCCAACAGATGACGTGGCAACGTGGGATGAGAAAATGTACAGCGAAGTTAGGTAAAGTAGGTTTCTCACGCCTTCGTGGTTGGGGTCCGAAAGACTCGTCGACTTGCTGGCTGGAGACACTGAAGGATATGGCAGTGAACCGTCAACAGTGGCGATCGTGCTGTCATTTTCCATCGAATAAGAATGATTGAGAAAGTGTGTTTGCGCAGTTAGACTGTGTTCTGTGTGTTGATTGCAGCAGCATCCTATCTTTTCCCGCCTGTTTAGGTCCACTCCCTTTTCCTTTTGGATATTCACTCTTTTTATATAAACGTGTAACTCTGGGGAACGGCAGCGGTCAGTGAGGTTTGCCTTGCTGTTTAACGCTGAACAATGATGATGATATGACCTACAAAGCTTGATTACTTGTTACATTTTAGTAGTAGGAGATTGAATGTTTTCATGAAATAATTCCACATGTGATATGATCGCTCAACTCACGATAAAGAAACCATGGAAGCACTCACTGTACAGCTGTTTCATCCTTGTCAAAAATCATGACCAGTGCATATGGAACGCGCCCGAACTGCGACGCGAACCCGGGGCGGACGATTCTCAGTCGAACGTATTAAAAGTAACGCAGGGTCCAATTCGACGTACGTGGTTCAGTACGATCTACAGTTCTGGACAGAACCGCGCCATGGTCAATCTGACTCAAAGTATCTGTCGAGCTAGAGCGCCATGTCGCTGTGCGACGCAAACTGTGTCGGAAATTCGTACTAGATAGGAATAAATGATTATCTGCACAGAATTGGAGAAGTCTTTCTCCGTTGTCTGTTTGCTGTGCAGGCAAGGCGCATCGCCCACTTAAACAGGACTCCGATGCACTCAGTTTTCCAACTTGTGCATTGAAGTCACCTGCTACCACTACAATGTCAGAGCGTTTGCTCTTCCGAAAAAGAGTGACGAGGTCATAGTAAAAATTTGTCTTTCTCCATATCAGTGCTGCAGTCTGTTGGAGCGTATGCTGAGATAACAAATAAACTACGCTTAACACTACTATCCTTTCGAATGTCGACTGATCCCTGCAGTTTCACGGCTCATAAGCGACTGTTGACTGGAACCAAGTCAAAAAGCGCTGCTTCAGCCTTCTCACTCAAGACTATTCCTACACCACGTTGACCCACAGCTTGAGCTGCTTCGTCTCCCGAAGTGCGAAGAAAATTTCTTAACGAAACATTTGACGCAGTTAGTTGAATTACTCTACTCGAATCTCGAATCCTGAATTCGTTTCACTCACACAGCAGACATCAATCGAAAGTGAGTCCACTGTCAGGGCGAAACACGCCTGTTGGCCAGCCTGCATTATAGTGCGCACATTGAAGGAACCGAGATTCAGGGGTTGACGAGGCTTGAGAAAATGTGAATTAGCAGACTGAAAGCTACTTACTACACTATTTGACAATGAGCTGTTTCGAGTATCGGGTGTGTTATCAATGGAGATACTATGGGTAGGCAAAAGGGGCAAACAGATTGGGTTGGAGGCGGAAGAGACAGGTTGAATAAAAGAGAGGGAACTCTGAACAGTAGCATACTTACCACTACCCACCTCAACTGCGCTCGATGCAGTATGGAATTATTTGTAAGCGTATAACTCATGGGGAATACTTGTCAATGGTAGAACAACTCACTCGACTGAAAGTACAAAATCAATCAGGTACCTGCGGGAAGAAACGGGACAATTCGGTAGGATTAGTCGCGCGCCGAATTCCCTTGCCACCGCCACCCTCAGCTGCCTTGATCATTACCGGATATCCGATTAGATCAGCACGGGCTTGGCAGTCGACAACGTCGGTCACACATGCAGCCTGATAAAGATCTTCCGAGATCAGGTTAGTTGGAGCCAAATTCCTCATCGCTTCATGATACTGACCTCGAACAATGGGCTTTGTGTTTGCTTGCTTGACTGAATGGATGGAGGAAGCAGAGGGGTCCAGAAAGAACTGAATAGGTTGCGAAGAGTTCTGTTCCGTTTTCTCCTCTTTTGATTTCGATTTTGGATTGGCTGCTGCAGAATCCGAGATGAGCGAACTGTTGGTAGATTCGGCTTTGGATGCACCGAACCAATTGTTATTGCTATTGTTATCAGTCATGGGAATAGGCAGCCGAAGATCTGTGATCGACAGGGAAAAAATACGTGACCGTACGGAAATGCAGCAGTTCAAAAGAGTGGGACACTGAGGAATTCAAACAAAATAATTCAGGAAGAGAAACTAAACTGGCAAACATAAAAAAATCAAAAAAATGAAAGCAACCAATCTTTAGAAAACGGCCGCCATGACAAACAACAGTTCCTGTAGGTCCCAAAAAACTTGAATTTTATCGTTGCCCGGTTGCGTGCGCAACCTTTAGGTGAGTAAGCAACTTATCATCCGATGGATTTCACTATTGACCCAGTTAAGATAATCTGCTCACACGCAGCTCATGATCGGTTCTTGGTTACCAAAGACGACAAACTGAGAACTGCTGTTATTTTTCGCTGCTACAAAATGGATTTCAGACTGAAGCACGAAAACGATACTCGTATAAATCTATGGTACACCAAAAAAGGGAATGAAGGCATGCTGCGAGGTGTTAGCAATTTGCATCACTGGCGAAGTGGAAAAGTAAAACAATCCGACATGTATAGAACATTCTCGTAGCAAAAAATACACTAGTGAAAGGACATTTTTAAAAAAAGGTTCGGAAAACTGCAGTCACGAAATTGGGGTCAATCCCAAAGCAAATGAGTTGACTGTGTCAGTATCATCTGCGCACACAATAGTGAATTACATGAGCCGATTATTACTACTCCAGTGAATGTTAGTTATTTCGAGTTGTGGTCACGTAATGGCAGTTCGAAGGGCAAAACTGAGTCAACTTTGTATTTGAACTCCATGGTGTGCTTCGCTATTGATGAATGTGGATTCCGGTTTTTCAGCTATCTGAAAATTTCATATAAATGCCAGGTTGTTTTACGTATGATATTTACAACAGTAATACGAAATGCTAAAATCTGGCAGCGTTTGCCTTATTTCGGTTTTGATTAACTGAACAGAGTGGACACTTCTTCGAAATAAGAATGCCAGTTTATTTCGTAATTCATTGGCTAAGACTATTTTGGATGGCATAAATCACGAAAAAAAGTTACTGACTAATGCAACCCTTACCAGTAGTGAAAACGAAAATACACAATGATTGAACTGTGCAGAATCATTACTGCTAAGCACAGTGCACAGAGTTGCCATAGGGATGCTGTGATGACCTGAAAGACAGCTATGTGTGGAAATGGCTAACAAAGGTGGCGGCGAGATCAGAGATTGATAAAAACTTGTTCGCAACCAATCTTCTGAAGTCTGCCTTAACAATACGGCATTCGTTCGTTCCCGTCGATTCACTCTAATATGGGACAGCAGAAGACCTGGGTACACTCACCAACAGACATTAACAGAGCGAAAGGTGTAAGTAGATTAAAACCACACGGCAGACCGGAAGCAAACAAAAACAACATCTTTAAACAGAAACAAGGGCCCAATCAATAGCAAAATATTAAGACGAATGATATGTTGATGGAAATGGACAACATGTTTAGATGACTGAACTAATGGTTGAATAAAATACGATAGCCATGGAAACGCCGCTCAAAATACGGCTTTATAAACAAAACGTTTGTTCACCTGCATTCCTCCCCGCTACCACCAGTCCAGTTAAGGTGTATGCGAGTCAGTCCAACAATGCATGGTGCAATCTGGATACTCTGAATTTAAAACAACTCCAGCTACGTGCAACAAAATGCAAGAATAGCCGCATAGAAAAATATTACAATTCATACAGAACGGAGTTAAGAGTGTATCAGCTGGTCCCATCTGTTCCGCTCGACTACTTCCAATAGAACGACATCATTGTGCGAGCGCGGTAGATGTACTCAGCTGATCGTTTTCGAAGTTTCACCATGCAGTGCTGAAACAATGAATTGTACGACAGGGCTGACCCGCCTCGGCTGAACGATTGTGAATCGAAACTTGAAAAGATGAAAACTGGAAGACTAGGGAGCAGGTCAATGGTCATAAATCGTTGCACCGAACATACGAGGTGCTGGTACTGTCTCCAGACACGCGAACTCCCAGTTTCGCCTAGATTACAAGTTTTGTTTTTCTGCTCGGGTGAGTAACGCAGCGAGAACTTTCACTTGAACACCTGAAGAAGCCCGTTGAACTGATTTCGTTAACAACCCAAAAGGCAACGGTAAAGAAAGAGCCAAGACTACAATAGGAGCTACATGACGCTGGAAAATTGGACCTTCTCGGGAAGCTCGAAAGCCACAAGACCCCCTACAGATAACAATATGCCACATGCAGAACGTAAACTTTCGAAGGGTTAATCGGAATGGCCAGACCAACATAGCCAAAATATAATAAACAGAACAAATTCAATGACCAATAAGGAGATTGAACAGGCTGTCAAGGAGATCGATCTCATTTGTGCGTGATCTGAAAAACGGACGATGTGGCGTTTCTACTTGAACCGTTCGTTTCGCCCAATGAGTGTTTCACTGGCCTTGTCTTCGCGGCACAACAGATCAGTGTGGGAGAGCCGGAACGGCACCAAGCTGCACCTCTGATGGACGTTGAAGACATCCAACCAAATTTACACTGAACTCACGCCGCATTACTTGTCGTGTTTAGTCATCCTCGATAACGACCAGTTTCTCAGCGATGTGCACCGGGATGTAACAAAAATTTAATGTAACAACAGGATGCCTTAAACTACATTCCATCTAGTCCATAAAACGTAGAATAATCCCGAGAAACGATAAGAGTTGATTGAGGTTTTCATGTGCCTTCAGTCCTAACGTTGCAGCCAAAGATGGCTTAAAGATGGACAGATGATTTATGATAGTCTAACACCTGCTCCGTCGTGCCTATGAAACATACGAGAACCGCAAACGAGTACACCGAGCCGGCACTTTTAGATGGAGGAGGACCGCTGGTGGCTTTTTGCGAACTGGACAAGTTGGGTTCGATGTTAGCTCGAAAAAGACTGATATCAGAAAGAAGCCGACTAGTCTCAAGTATGGATTGTTAACGAGTGGGTGGTAAATGGGTCAGAAAAAACGTTCTTGAATGCCCCTCGTCAGCATTAAATGACACCCACTGATTCGCAAATGGAGTCGAGTTATATAATAAATTACCTGAACCAGTCCACGGCAATGTGGGAACATTTGCACTTTGAGCTAAAATCGTCGAAGCCACCTTATCTCCCAATGCCCACATCGCGTAGTGGTTAGGACCTGATGAGCGAAGAGAAAGGCAAATATATCAAATATATCAGACTGCACGTAATATGAAAAAATCGACATATAAATAAATCGAGTTGACAAGCACAAAAATGACGAAGAGTTATAAACCAATCACAGTAGTCGTTCTACTGTGCACTCTCACACCAACGGCTTCCATGCACGATCCTGATGCTACACATTCCATTCTGGTGAGAAATATCAATCAATTCCGAGTGTACAGGCAGGCGCATATTTGCACAACAGCGTATCAAGTAAGTAGACCTGACGAGCGACAATAACCACCAAACGAATCAGCCCAAATGACGAAGAATTATCAACCAATCACAGCTGTCGTTCTACTATGCACTCCTCCACCAACAGCTTCCATGCACAATCCTGATGCTACACATTCCATTCTGGTGAGAAATATCAATCAATTCCGAGT
>LUCM01011481.1:52351-69999 GCA_008360955.1 Fasciolopsis buskii
GCCATTCTGCCCTCGTTCCTAAGGTTGGCTCAGCCCAAATGACCAAGAATTATCAACCAATCACAGTTGTCGTTCTTCTACGCACTCTTACACCAACAGCTTCCATGCACAATCCTGATGCTACACATTCCATTCTGGTGCTTGTTTGGACAACAGAGCACCGAGTAAGCAGACCTGACGAGCGACAATAACCGCCAAACCAATCCTGTCCAACCGGGCAAATTTTCTCCAACCATCCACATACTACTTCCTCCTTCTATATATACACACCTATATTCTCGGCCATTCTGCCCTCGTTCCTGAGGTTGGCTCAGCCCAAATGACCAAGAATTATCAATCAATCACAGTTGTCGTTCTTCTGTGCACTCTTCCACTAGCAGCTTCCATGCACACTCCTGATGCTACACATTCCATTCTGGTGATTGTCTGGACAACAGATCACCGAGTGACCAGACCTGACGAGCAACAATAACCGTCAAACCAATCGTGTGCACCCGGGCAAATTTTATCCAACCATCCGCATACTACTTGCTACTCCTGTGTATACACACCTAGATTCTCAGCCATTCTGCCCTCGTTCCTAAGGTTGGCTCAGCCCAAATGACGAAGAATTATCAACCAATCACAGTTGTCGTTCTTCTGTGCACAGTTACACCAACAGCTTCCATGCACACTCCTGATGCTACACATTACATTCCGGTGCTTGTTTGGACAACAGAACACCAAGTAAGCAGACCTGACGAGCGACAATAACCGCCAAACCAATCGTGTGCACCCGGGCAAATTTTGTTCAACCATCCGGATACAACTTCTTGATTCTATATATATATATATATATATATATATATATATATATATATATATATATATATATATAGCCCTAGGATTACGTTTTAGTAAGGCGCTGTTTAATGGACGTTTTCAGGCTTCGGTGATGTTCCGTTTGGTTTGACCCGCTTTCGAGCGGCTGGATGAGATTTGGCTACTGATACATACCGTAGATTTGTGGAGTCACATGTGACGGCTGGCTGAAATGACGAAGACCGAGGATGTGGAGAATCCATCAAGTGGCACAACAGTCGACGAACTCAATGATGTTAGTCATGTCAAACGTTCTTTTATCGTAAAACCCGTTGAATTCAATGCATGTTTTGCAAAGCGGCTGTTTACCCTCATGAACATAGACACAAGATAGCACAAAATAATCCCAGATTTTAACAGTCTAAATTCACGGATCACAAAAGATATGCAATTTGTACTAATTGATCACATTCTGAGCCCGGAACACCATCAAGACAGGCCAATAATTCGCGCACCACTCGGTACGTGGATCGAAAACAGACTAACCGCTTACTAATCAGAAAGAGCATGAACATATCGGGCAAGGTGCGTGCCGGTAATATATCGGGATGGCGATGATAAGCCCCCAAATAAGTCGAAAGTTACATCCTCCGCACCTTATTCGGTGACAGTGCCAGCTGATATCCATGTAACGAAAATGAACGATTAGATAAGCATAGCACAGTCTAACGCAAAAGATTAGAACACGAAGTTACGTCCCCCAAACAGCAAATTTTACTGCAGAAAGAAAAATAGCAAAGCTGACAACCAACAATGGATATACTGGATCGTTTCGGCAATGCTGTAATCATCATTACAAAGTGCCCCGGAGGGACTCAGCTATGGACAGATAAAGAGACACTTACCCAAGAAAGCGATATTGTGCTTGCTGAGCACTTCCGGTAATTGAGGATTTTCAGAAGCGTGACCCCAACCAGCCCAAACAGCCTAAATCAGTTGGGAGAGGAGTTGTAGTGAAATGGTTAAAATACAATTGGTATTACGCTGATACATTAATTCCAGATATAAAAAGATCAGGAAATGTCACCAAGAAGAGGACAATAAGATAACACGGACTGCACTTCACAACTGGACACGCACGCATTCCATGGACTGGTTTGTGGAATCACCATTGGATGTGGGTATTTGGTTCGTTAGTATTATGGCACTTGAACGCAGAACTGATTCTGAGAACACTGCACTGTGGATTTGTCGCGGTGTATACACTGAGTTAAATGTATCTGATTATGACCGCATCAAGTATATTTTTTGACTCAGAATTTCATTTAAAAACAACTCATCGTATTTTCATTGTCAACAGCGTCAGCATCTGGTTCCTAACGCAATCAAAAGATGAGTGTCAAGCAATGAAAATTATTCAGAGGAAACCAATAGGAAACGAAACACGGGTGAAAATAGGTTTTGAATTCAATCGCAGTGTTGACAACAGCATTAAGCTAACATCGGTGTCCCGAACCATCTAGTGAGGGGGTTACACAATTTGGGCAGATCTTAACTGATCAAGTTCAACGGATACGATCCTCAAATAACAAGAACAATTCGCTGAGTGATAAATTTATTCGATCCTTTTAGCACAACCTCTATGAGCATTATGCATAGAGCAAAGCAATCTTCAGACATGAATAATGTGTAGTCAGAATGAACTCCTGCTACAGAAATCCATACATGGATTCTGACTTCAAACGCAACATCCAAACATCGCTGGTATCGTGACTGCATAACATTAGAGCAACGTTACAAAGAAATTAACGAGCAAATGTCAATATTTTTCAACTCTACAAAACCCGTAGTGGTCAAGATTCCGAACCGTATAAGAGGATCAAACCAGCTGATGCGAAGTATGCTAAATCAACCAAAGGCAAACCGATCACGACTGGAATTGGTGGAACCCAAACAGAATATCTGCATACATGGGAAATGCAGCTATTTGGTGAATTTCAACAAGTTAATTCACCAAAGTTATTCAGACCAAATATTTCACCCTAATACTTCAGATATCAAGGTACCGGTTACGCTTCGTAGAACTAGCAGATACTGGCGCTTTTAGGTATGACCTTTTCAATCCAAGGTTGCGTGAAGCTTACCTCAAAGCAACCAATGTTTCCATGCAATGATAAAATTTAGTGCCGAGACAACTCAGTCCGGCAGAAACAAATCATTCTATAAACCTACAATTATAGAGATGCTTCCACAGATTAAAGTGCCATCGGAACCGTGGTGAGAAATGACAGCAATGAGGAAAACAAAGCAAAAAGATTGCTTCGTGAACGGTTCATCAAGCGTCAGATATTTCAGACTTCTCACTCACGTCATCGACTGTCTACCGTAGTTCGCGGTTCCTCAGCGGTGACCGTACTACCTGGATGCCCAAACCACAGCACTGGCATGTCTAAGCGGACGGCATTTTGATTCTATGGTCCAAAGGTTTGACCTAGGACGAAGCAGATTGAATATCGGGAACTTTGGGAGCCGGTAACTGGAAGTAGTTCACACGTCTTTTGATCCACTTAGATCAGACAACGGAAGCTTGGCAGGAGTTAGCATGCAGTAAGTGGCCAGAAAAATCAATCCATATGGCGCTGCAAACCCAGAATATCCCCAAGGTAGACAGGGGACCAAGGGCTTAGTGGATAGCGGAGGATGTCAAGTCGGTGTTGATATGACATTGCCCGGCAAAAACACTATGTCGACGGTCGGCAGCAGCCGATTATTGGGTGATTATGACAATCCGCAGGGAAAATAATCTGCCCACAGTAAAAACATACTTCAAAACCTTGTTTCGCAGTCAGTTTAATCTAACCGACCCATCTAATCTACTTGAACGGGTAGTCACAAATTACAAATGAAAAAACTTACGAATCAATTTCTGAAAATTACGAATACGAAAAGTGATGGTAGGAAATTAGTACCGATAAAATCATCAAATGATGATCCGGTTTCTTGTACTAATGTGCTCTGGTTTCCGTTGTTAACCCATGAGACTGGCCAATGGGATCATAGAAAAGACACGAAAGAGAATAAATTCAAGTCACCATGAAGAACTGCGTAAGGGAGAGAACATTTCGGATGCAAGAACGTCAATGATCAAAAACCATAATTTGGAAATCTTGTGAAACAAAACCTGGCAGTGTAACTGGACTAACACAAGCCAGTCCACTAGCTACGGTTTTCACATCGTTTTTCCACCTTGTCGACTGACCACCTCAACTAATCATCTAGTCGCTACCTGCCTCGGAGAACAGCGTACAACGAGACAGTTGTTCTGTGGACATGAGCAAAACATGTCACAACCACCTCAGTACTACGAAGGCAACGATGTTCAAACGCATGTTCTGCCCTTAGCATGCATGTTTCTGCGCCGCATGGCCGACCTCACTGATTGATAATCGGACGTCATCCCGACGCCACGGATGCGTGCAACCAGCATCAGTCGATGTGCGACCGCCCGGTGAAATACAACTAGCCAGGTAACGAAATCTGTCTACGTCACCCAATTCCTTCGAGGCAAGAACATGGTTTGGCTTCAAGTCAATGCGCTCCTGTAACAGCATTTTACACATTGACTGTGCAAAACACAGCCGAAACATGACCACCCTATCTTTCAGTAAACCTGAAACTTACTAGCCCTCACTCAGTAGCACAACATCGTCCGCATACATGAAGTTCGACAACTTCACGTCCATACACATAGTGCTGCCAAACTTGCATAGGCATAGGGCTATCTGCATAATCATCTCCATTACAAAGTTAAGGAACAACGGGAAGAGAGACAACCTTGAACTCGAGCGAAAGATCGGCGTCAGGTTCGGTCAACGTCAAACCTAATTTGATTGTAGATTCTCCGTCACTAAAGAGCGATATGAGACGCATAGTGAAAACAAATTTGTGCCGACAAAAATTTAAATGTAGACACACGGACAATAGAATCGCAATACTTCCAAGTCTCACTAATATTCTTGATTCAGGTCGAGATCGCGTTTCATGACGAATAGTTTTCAGTTAACTCGGCTCATTTTAGCTGTTCCGCCTAGGAAGTTCTCAAAGTATTGCCATAAAAACATATTCAGGATTTCGCCGTGAGAAGAGTTTCCCTCGATTGTAATCCAGTGGTGGTGATCAAATGGATCAAGCGCCTGTCACCAAAATGGTCAGAGATCCTCCGATCACTTTGATAGCAGTTAACAACTAACAGTCGCTCAGCTCGTTATCACACCTGACCTAGTGCAACCATATATGGTCCTGTGCTGCTCAAAGTCCCAAGGTCATGGCTGTCCGTTACCTTTCCTCTGTGTAATGGGCCCTAGTGGGTAATGGTGCATGTCTCTTCCACCAGAATCTTGGACAAAACACGTCATCAAAAATCACAGAAGTGTGTACATAATGATAGTAGGCTACTGAGAAGACCTTTCACAAGTTTCCTGTGAAAGATCACTTGGGTTCGAGGGTAAATGAACCATTATGATTGTCAGATTACCGATCAGAAGATGCCGTGGATTGTACATGGGCGGCATACAAGATCAAACCATATCGAACTGAGAAGCAACAATGAGAGACTTTGAATCTGTGTACCAAAAGGTGAAATATCCACTGATATACAGAAAAGGAAGAATTGCTCGGGAACAAGGCGGTCGGTTCACATGAGTGCAACAATTATGGAGGTGATGTAAGACTAAACTTTTTTTTCTTGTCAAAGAAGTCAGCGACCTTCGGTGTTTCTTCAGTCTCCGAAAATACGCACTTCCCTTTATGCTGAGACGCATGAATAGCAAACTTCACCTTTTACCACTAAAGACAGATATTGCTAAAACCCGGAACAGGATATCACATGATCGTATGTTATTAAGAGCAAACACTGGATGAGGACATGGGCTACTGATTATATGAATCGTTTATTCAAATCGATATAATGCGACATCGATCGACTATCAGTCACCTCTGGGTGACTTTTCCGAACCGGAGGATATCAAAGATATAAACTTAAGCCCGTCAAATGTAGCCTTTTCAGAAAGCAGCGGCTTCCTTAACGTATCCAAAAGTTTGAACCAAGTACCGAAATTTAATTTCCCGTTGTTATCCAACTTTAGAAGTTAGCACCCGCTTTTGCTCACACTAGCTTCATTGAATTATTAAGGAAACGCATTCAAAAAGGTTGCATGTTATGAGTTGCAGATTCTTGCAGCTGATGTGTTAAACAGTAACCTAGGAAAGACTAATTAAATCACCTATGAGCTTCCATTCAAGGCCCGAGGAAAGTCAAAAATTTTCCATAGGATGATTTGTGCTTATTCTGAGATCTGAAACATGAACAAAACACCATCGATAAAAAGAAATGCTGGATCCTCGAGATGCTGCCGGAGTGGAAAGCAACATAAACCGCACAGCAAAGAAATTTTGGTTTTTCGCCTAAAACTATCTTAAACTGTATCGGAAAGAAGACTCTTCTGCAAAATCGTCTCGGTACTAGAGACAGTCGCCAAAAGTGTCATTCGAAAATAGAGCAAACATATGAAGAAAGTGAACGGTACCATACTTCAGTGATCTTTGTGGATGCGCGAAAAACACGATCAGAAGCCCACAGCGAAAAACGGAATTCATACGAAGTTTCTGAAATTTGTCGTCACTTTAGACAAGCTAGAATAAGAAGCCTCGAAGGGTTATTTTTTAAAGTCGGTTCTTCAGAGAATGCAACTGGCGTATTGCTACAACGTACAAGTAAATTTCGACTAGTGGTAAGCAAAATGTGGTTCATAAAACCCCGATGCACCGATCAGATCGGACGGTCAAAATGTGTAACACAAAATTACGTTGTGGACCAATCACTAAATGACACTGATGCGACAAAACAAAATAACGTCCAACACGCCTTCCTGTTTTGAGAGCATCATCTGTTTCATTGTCCGCTATTCCGAGATGATGAACGCTTTTCTTTGGTGTGGTCGTATTTTGTCGTCTACCTCAATCTTTTACGAATCAACTTTGGTCTCCTGCGCTGCACTTTCCTCGCTCCTTCCACTTCATCTTTGCTACCTTCACATTCTTCTGACTTTCGCGACTGAGCTCTAGTCCTTTTTACCAGAAGATCTACGGACCGTACCAGATACGATTTCCTTGTTCCGTCTGATATCACCCTTCTTTTATCTCAGGATTTTCCCGTTGGTTCCAGCGGCTCGATCCAGATTGTGTTACCTGGCTAAAGCGGTTGAACCGATTTACTAATCCAATCATAAAATCGTTATTTCACCCCTATACTTTCCCTTTATTTGATTTCACCACTACGTGTGATACAAGATCTGAGTCTAATAATCCATGACATAAAGCCAGGGTCGTTCTCGTCCATCTTCAAAACAGGCATATTTGTGAACTTATTTTCATGGCGGCCGATGATGCATCGCGAAGCACAAAAAAAAAAAATAAATGGATCACTTACCCCCCTCTTTGTATTTCTGAAGTATCTTGTTCGCTTGAGATAAGAATGCATATGATAAGGATTGGTGATGTGATGACCAAAGCGCTGTCTCTGAATATGGCTCGGATTGTGCTGTGAAATGAGAGATCACCACTGGAAATCATCTGAACCGAAATTTCATATCACGCATAGATCGCAGTTTACTGATAATCTCTGGTGTCACTTCCATCCCCAACTAATTGATTTCGAAGAAGTCATTGTCGTAACTGTCCTCGTGGCTAAATACATAAAAAGCCACACTCTCCCACGGTCGATCCGGTGTTGATCGCGTCTCCATGGATTCTCTTGTTTGTCGCCGATCAAACGGCCGGCATATCACATAACTAGCCACTATCTACTTAACCTGTTCGGCCCTAGCCGACCAGTAGTAGATATCTCCATCATGGCTGATACTCCCGACGATACCGGCATGTAAAAGATGCAACAAGCATAAAGCACCTTTTCGAATTGTTTTTGAGACCGCTAAACGCGCGCTCCGAAAAATCACTTCATTTGATTTCATTGGCTTGACACGAAACTTAAGTTCTTTTATTCACCAACCAAACTTGAGCAATAACCTCCTTCAAAAACTGTAGACTTGGGTCTTCAATCGTGGCATTCCTCATTTGTGATAATTCGGGTTCCGATATTGCCAAAGCAATTCTTCGAAGTCGACGACATGGTGTGTGATAGCGTGTCGGGCGCTTACCTTGTTGGTAATACAGCATGCAATGTTACATTTGCAGACGTATTAGGATTGACTAAAGCCCTGCTGCTCGCGATGAAGTGGTTTGTGATTATTGGTTCGTGGTATGAGTATGTGTAAGTCGACCAAAGGTATAATCGTTGAACTTTTCATGGGACACGTGATTGCTAATAGCTATATCTCGATTTGTGCGCATTTGTCTTGGCAACCAATCAACGTTCTGTCGTGACAGTCAGTCGGACGATCGTTTTTAAGAGAACCGTTACTAACCTATAATGACCGTTGTCACACGGTATGCATAGCAGTAACAATGGATCATAATATGCGAACAGAGGGCGTTTCATGGAATCGAAAGCTGATTGCTGCTCATCTGCCCAAATCCACATTTTGTCGGTGGATGGGTCATACCTGTTCCGCTAACTCCGATAAGAATCTGCCGAGATAAATGGCCATTCCATTAAAACGTGAGACATCTTTCGTACCGGTTGGTAAAGGTGTGTCTATGATGAAACGTGCCTTTTCCGGATCTGGTTTGATACCCGAATTGGTGAGTAACACCACGCAATTGACTGCTGTTTTACAAAATGACAAATTGTCGCGCTTTGACTTAATTCCGTCTCGAATGAATTGCTACAGGAAATAATCAAATCTTTCGCTGTGCTCTTGAATATTCTTATCGAAAATTAGAATGCCATCCGCCACACGAAGTACTCCATTGTTTGCAAAATCCTTCTCTTGAAAATTCCACTGGACACTTTGAAGCCAAACGGTAGTCTCATCCAAAGGTAACGACCATACAGCGTGCCAAACGACCTCCAGTAACTCGAGGCTTTATCTGGCTGTAAGTACCAGCTCAACCATCGTAAACTAACGAGTGCTCGATACCTCAGGTAAAACGTAATCGAAAACCAGTAATGCAATGTACTTTCGTTTGAATGCCTTGTTTAGTGGTTTGGATTCGATGCAAACGCGAAGTTCCTGGAAGTTTTCGCCACTATCAACACGATTCAATCAGCCTGTCGGTTCTTTGACTTTCGCCAGGAAGAATTTTTCATGAGAATTTTCAATTCCAATTCAAACCACTCTAACTGCGTACAGAACATTTCATGTCATTAGTACCATGGAGTCAAGGGTCTCACTGAAGCTTTCCTAATTCCTTAACGAAAACGGAGGTGTACCGTTTCAGGTGATATTCAACGTTATGAGTAATATGATGCACAAACGAATCACAGTAGAACGAGATAAAATTCATGTTTTTCACAACCGAAAATGCGGATAGCCCCAGTGTACCACTATGAAGTTTATGACAAGAGGCTGGCAATTCTTGATATTGGTGTCTTGGAACATTGTGTCTTTCGGATGAACCTTAGCATCATTACACATAACATATTTGTCGCTCTACATGTGATGCTCGGTAAAGGATAAATGGACATGAGGATTACCAATGCTACGATGCCTAGGTGGAATTCGATTTCTCCGTTCGCCTGCATTTTAGCAAAAATACCAGTTCATTTGGTGAGTTTTAGCTCGTGTTTATCTCTATTCTGGAAAAACATTCTGGTGTAAAATGACTGCGCTTCTTGCAAATACCACACTTTATCCCAAGCAGGACAATTTTCACATCTTGTGACGTGCAGTCTACCATAAAGTCGACAATCTATCTTCGACTCTAAGCGTTTCCCAGGTGCTACTTTGCATAGACAACGCACCCAAGGTTTCCATACGCTATACAGGTGCTTCATTGCCACACCATTGCTAGAGTACTAACTTTTTAACAACGAAGTCGCCTAAACCTGTCAAAATTCGATCATATAGAAAGGTCTCGTGCAGGAAATTGCAAAAGTTATAGGATCGCGCAAGGGATCTGGCAGACGACGAAAATGAGTTGAATGATTCGCCAGACAACCGGGTTCGTTGATGAAAATTTGAAACGTTCGTGTATCCTTACACTCATCTAGACAGTATCGCTCAAGTTTCAACATCATCGTCCGATCAGTCCCGCCGTCATCGGTCTTGAACTGGAAACCATCAATGACAAATTACTGCCGGTCAAACTGTGCGACAGAATAACGCGAGCTGGATGGTTTTCGAATTGTACGCCATTGCCGACAAAATCCGAAAATTATCATACTGTGTTTCCTACAGTTTCCAGCTATCCGCGAGTCTCCCGTGTCGTCCACAACTAAATGCGCTGAAAGGTGAATCTGTAGACGATTAGTCAACTCCAGCGCCGACACTGCGAGTTCCGCGCCAGATTCCGCTGGCATGATGCTAAGAATTTGTTCGTTAGGAAATGTAATCAGTGTATTGTTACATTGCGCAACAAGGAAACCTCGATAAGTGATAAGCAAACAGTGGTTCACAAAGCCCGGTGGGCCAACCAGATGTCCGGTCAAAAACTGATGCAGGCAACGAAATCACGCTCAAACGATCCGGACAGAGGTCCTACGAAGCATACGGAAGACTGCATTCATCGGAAACAGCGCTGTCGTTGACAGTAAAAATGAACCGATGTTTTGGTCACCAAGAGGCGTTTTTAACTGAAGCAAGTTGGAGTTTGTTTTGTGCTTTAATTATCCACCAGGTCTGTTGCAAACCGAGAGGAGCAAATAATGAAAACATCATTAAATCTATAAAGGAATGGGAAATCGCAAACGACAGAACTCGTATTGCAATATCTTTATTATGGATGTATTACTGTGCCCTGTCTGAGCCAAATTAAGAACGCCTTCCTTGGGCAACTGAGAGGACAGTTTCGTAATCTAGATTAGCCATTCTATTTTGTTGCAGTACTTCAGATGAAAACCTGCACTTACCTGTCACTGCAAAGCATACTAACCCATGGTGCTTCACGGATAATGATAGAATTATCTTGAAAATACTACAGTTTCCGGGATGCCTGGATGACATCTTCACTGTGGTATGATTAGTTGAAACCAGTAAAGAGCCGAATGAATTATGGGGAGCGAAAAGTTCTGCTCATTGTGAATAACGCAGCTTCTCATCAAATGTCTGCTTCGTTACCCAATGTAGAGATAATATTTCCGCCTCCCGATTGAGCATGTCATCTAACCTATGTACTCCGTCACAACGAGACTGCACCCTGACGTGGTGCAACGGCTTGCATGTATGGGTGATCTAACGAGCGATACAGAACGGCTTATCTCAAGCTGAAAATTCGATCACGCCTCCAAGGTCCATGGGTAGAGGTTTGACGAAGCAGTATCTTAGTGATGACTGGGGGCAAAAGGAAGTTGGAAGTTCGTCTGGATTGTTTGAACGATAGAGAAGCTGTTTCCACTGCATTTTGTACCTTCAAAGTGTAAACTGCTGCTGCAAGAGCGGATTGGCTCAAGACCAAACCATGTTCTTGCAGGGGGAGGGGATTGAATGAAAAAAATACAATTACACAGATGGTTGTATCTCACCGAGCGATCATACATCGGATGCTATGTCTTTGCGTACCCAAAAAGTCCGATTGGCACTCGCCAACTTAAGGGCTAACATCGAGCTGCCGATTAAGGACTGAACGCACACTGCAGCGATAAAATTGGTGATGATAAACGGATCAGAAACATGCATGCTAAGGGCAGAACATGCGTTTGAACATCGTTGCCTTCGTAGTACTGAGGTGGTTGTGACATGTTTTGCTCATGTCCACAGAACAACTGTCTCGTTGTACGCTGTTCTCCGAGGCAGGTAGCGACTAGATGATTAGTTGAGGTGGTCAGTCGACAAGGTGGAAAAACGATGTGAAAACCGTAGCTAGTGGACTGGCTTGTGTTAGTCCAGTTACACTGCCAGGTTTTGTTTCACAAGATGATCATATTACGGTTAGAGACAGTTCGCTATCTGGGTGAATGCCACAACCAGTGCCATTCTTGGACTCATTTTTTTCTTTTTTTGTAGTTCTTTAGTTTTTTCCTTGAGTTTCGTCTTGGGAATTTTCTGGATTTCTTCTTCTCTTTTGAATGGATAGTACTGCAATCACAGAACAAAACCAGATCACGTTGATATAAGGTTAACGGATCATAAAAATGACCGAAAAAGTTGAACCCACAGCTCAGAGAGTAATTTCGGCCTTTCAAATGTACTTTTTGAGGAATGACGCAAAACCACTTAGTGAGTGATGTCGAAAGAGAAACAGTGGAAACACACTTATTGGAAGGCACTTCGGAAGTAGTGCATTTTATCAGGTGCGCTTGGACAGAGCTACATAGTGACACCGTAAAGAAGACCTTTTACAAACGTTGGGAAAAAGGAAACAGGAAATGTTCTTCATAAGCCACAAACATTACTGCGTTGAAATCGACGATTCGTTTTCAAAAGAAGCAAGCGTGCACAACGATCAGATGTTGCTGAAATTGTGGAATAAATAACTTTTGTTTTGCTTGGATTCGAAAACCGCAAATACTAGACGATGAAACTGAATTGAATAGAACGATTTCGATGAAGAAGAATAGACCTAAATGATATCGGTTACCATAACCTACGAGAAGGCTAAAGTAGTCGCTAAATCACTAAGCTTTAAGCAATGACAGCAAGTTCCATCAAAAGTGATGGAATGTATAATGCGATTCGAAATACAAGAAATTCAAATGAAGCATAACGTATGACCTTCTCTAGCAGAATGTAACTGGCATTTATACTGTCAATTGTGCGGATGGATTAAGCTTGTCCATTGTGCTCTGCATGACAAGCCATCTAACTTCTAAGGACATTGTACTCTTGGGAAATGACATCACGGTTTGCTATGATTTTATGGTTTGCTTGGCAAACTGATCGGAGTAGTGTTGCCTATCACTCGGAATAACAGGTTACTCGGTCCGTCCCTACAGAGGTTCATGCAAGGTTCGTTATTCTAAATCGCATCAACCTAAACCGATGATTCACCACCGATGAGTTTCTATCGTTAACCAACAATCGATTTGAAATGCATCGACAGCAGTTTGACTGGTTGTGTTTGGCTGCACACGTCATGACGGAAAGCGAAATTCAGCTACGTCGATCTGCCGTCATCACTCACATGTCAGGCAGGAAAGAGAGGAATGACCGGAAGGTTATGGTTTCAACAGTGACTATGCAGCTTTTCGAAAGCGACAAAACCAAACCACGAAACATAAAAAGTAGTCCTGTCGACTGAAAACTAACAGTAATTGTGTCACAGAAGGTGAAATTGAAAATCACAATCAGTAATTTACCCGGATTTCTGAGTCCACAAGTCACAGAAGGTTCAACAGTGTCATGAATAAAATAAGAATAAGGGAATATTAATTCACGTTGCTTATAGTTTGGATGTCGCACAAATGCAAGCAGAGTTGATCGTCAACGGCACGCGCATCGACATTTCGGAACAATAGCATTTATCAACATGAACCATGTAATGGTTATACCGCAGAGATCGTAGACAATTATTTGATGGAAAAGAAAACGTGAATCATACGGCAAAATGAACGGGAAAAACAAAGGCATAGGAACTTTGAACCTCACACGAACACTCAAAGTTACAATCGACACGGCGATTACGTCGACTAAGGACATGACAGCGGTAACCTTAGGAAGCAAAGCAAATATCTTGATGTATCGGTACAGGTAAAGCAAATTGGTTTCCAAGTCGCTTGAGGTGGCACAAAACATCGGTTGAAAGCCATTTTATGCGGTGATTTTTGATAAATGGAGTTGTCATTTAATCACCAATGAAATATATTCCCTTATTTACGAGGCAGTAGCAACCCGTATCCCCTTTTAACGAAATGATTCCCGATAGTTATCATCGGAACCCGGATACAATTACCATTGAAAAATAAAGAACGGAACTGTTTACCTTCAAAATACCTTCCAAGTCTTCGACGACAAAACGCAATTCGTTTTGCGGTACCATTACGTGTTAACAAGAAGTCTGGCTAACCTCAAAGATATCCGAATCGATAAGAGAACGGATAAAAGACAGAATGCAGTAAACGTGAACTGTTCAACGGAAACAGCTCCAACAAAAGCACGTAGGGAGCAAATAAAAAACGGCTTAAAGGTGAACAGATAGGAATATTTGTTGTACGTCTGGAGGAAAGGTGGGAGTTGTACTGATATCGACCAGGTTAGATTGCAAAAGAACATTCACACAACACAAAGACCGAAAAACCACGTTTTTTTTCCGGGGGCGGCAAGTGCTCCTGATTGGAACAAACTGAGAAGACTGACGCTGACGATGACGCTGATGCTATGAACGATGGTAGCGCTCTCGCAGATGTAAAGAAGCACCAAGTGAATCACACTTTGATGCGATTCCCCAGGTAATTCAAGAACAGACTCATGAATATCGTCCGTGATCATGAGATCAGCTGTTGCAAAAGAATGAGCCGGATTATCGAATAGTCTGTGAAGCTTAAGAATAAGGTACCAATAACGTTTTCCATGCAACTTGACCGTTGTTTTACGAAAAATTCAGTGACGAGAGTGAACCCCATATACCGAAAGAACAATAGCAATACCGAGAATGAATTGACAGGCACGGCACTAGAGCTCGGATAAGCATGGGGCCACTAGTTTAAATTCACGGGTGTCAAATTCGTCAAACACATATCATCACTAAACTTGACCACGAACTGAAAATTGTTGATGATAATTAGCGCATTGTCATAACGAATGTTTATGATTACACGAGGAAGCAACGGGACATTGCAGGATATGCATTTAACGTTGGATTGAAAAGGCAAATCGGCTGAATGGGCTCTTAGGTCGCCAAAGCTAAATCCATCAGACTTCTACAGATCTACCTGATGAGTGCACCAAGAACGACTCATTTCACGGAAGAACGTTCAAAATGCAATGGAAATTAGTGTTGTGTGCTGCAATTGACCTCCTGTGGGCCACTTATGGATATGCAAACGGAGATTTTCTTATAAGTAGTCATCAAATTTAAAATTTGATTAAAAAATCAACCATTTAACGCTACAAATCTCAGGCATGTGATGACAAAACTCCGTCTTTAACGCTACAAACAAGCGGATATTAATGAAAAACAAACAGCATAGCGTGTACAGGATGAACTATATATGAACCGACAGTCATTTGCCTGCTTTGATTTTTGATAAAAGTGTCCGGCATTTTGGGCGCTGAGTCCATCACGCTTAAAATTTAAGCTTTAGTTATGCAATTAAGCATCTAAAGCAAGACGAAAACGGAATTCTTCTTACTTCTATTTTCAGCAGAGAAAATATATTTTCCGTAACGCTGAGGTCGGAGCCTTTAAGAGAAAAGTGTATCCATTCCAGCCCTCCACGGTCTAACGACAGTTGAATAATGAGGTATTGTTTTTTGGAGCGGGAGATTAAAAAAATTTGCATGGACCATGATCATGTGCGTTATTATGCAAAATGGCTGTTTCAAGGACGAGTTTTACTGAAACAGTCGGAAAGTACCTCCACCTAAAAGTGAATTGTGCACGCCGTAAGCTTTTTATGTCCTGGCAACCAAGGTCGCTCACACTGGCCTACCCCTAACTAGGCCGAGATCAAATGCAAACGGATAGAAGTTAAGGGGAATTCCGTAGCTCCTTAATTTTATTGCACAATATTAGAAATTCAGCTGGATAAAGCTAACTCAGAAGATACTTTTCTTACTCCTCGAGCTTCGTGAAGATCTGCATGCTCGGTCTTTTTTCTGAAAATTTGTATATGAAACCTCGGATGAGATTTGAGCCAAGTGAAGCCACTATGCGGACGACCCATTTGGAGTATTTCTTTTGCTCTCAGATGGGACTATCGGTGACACCGATGGTGTGCGTTTCTGTACTTTCCTCGGCAGCAACATATTCGGCCCGATGAACATATATGCATTTCTCCGTATTCATCACAGTCATGCTACAAGTTCATTGTGGTTCGCGAAAGAGTGAAGAAATTGTCTGGGTTGCACGAACGGAGCCAGGAAGACCGACCAGAGCAATTAAAAAGCCCGTATTTCGACAAATTTGATCCTAAGCATAATTATTCACTTCGACATCATGTTAACTACGTATCAAACAGACTTCCTTTGGTTGGTGCAACAAATGCGATTGTCATCCTTTTCTACTAGTTGTCCTTATATTCATCTAGACACCACCGACCAATCTGTGAGCCTGTCTTGTGTCAGCCACAAGCTAGAAGCAACGAAATTAGCTTAAAAGACAAATGGACTGAGTTAAAATAATCCGTGATAGATGCCACAGGGCGCTGAAGCCAGTTGCGCTTTTGCATCTAGAAACTCGGACTGTTATTTTACCTACCTATTTTTGGTACATTTCATTAACATCTGCTGAAAAGGATTCTATTTGACCTGCATGCATGCGGGGTAACTGGAGTAGAAGCACATCCCATAACTTGGTAGATGAACAAAAACAAAGATGGAACCGGTCAGCATGAGGCTAAGATGGTCAACGACTTGCAAGTGTCTCAACAAAACATGGCACCACAGTCCACTACCAACACTGTCAATAGTAGTGAAACTCAAGCCTTTCATCTTTCGGATGATAAAATCGCACTGTAACTGACAGTCAACAAAGACGTTCGATCCAGTAAAACACTAATCTTGAGATGAAACTAAACTGATCCAAAAATTAATTCGGTTGAGAAAGAAGGGTTTACAGAATAGGCATAGGTGAAAATAGTCGTTGTATACACACATACATCATGAACTCACATCAACTTCATTCGTAACTGCGGTTTGTAAAATCAGTTCAACATTTGCATAATTGTTTACATTTGAACCTCCGGGAACCATGACAGTTTTGTTGGCCATTTTGATGTACTCCGCATTCGCCTGGACATCTTCCGGTGTTGCCATACAAACAAATAAAAGAGCCTCCGAATCGCGAAATGTCGCATATGCCCACTTACGTAATGACCGCATACACTTGACGGCGGCAATTCCATTGTTAGCAATCAGGATCTGTTGATGCAAACAGCATGGGGAAGAAAGGTGCAGAAAATGTGTACACCATTTGCAGCTATCCGACCAAAAAAGTAGAACAGAAAAAGCAAAAAGATCCATATAAACTGAAAGAATCAACACAGATGTGGATCCACCGTGATGATCCTAGCAAATAGCCAAAGCATGGAAACCTAAGATTCAGGAGTCTGATTTCAGGTAGACAGACTATCAGGAATTCCCATAATGGCTTAGCAAGATGAGCATTAAGGCTTAATCTATCGAACTAACTTACCCGCAAACAATCATCTGAAACTATTAATAATAGATGAGTCGTATATTTAATTTCAGACATAACCAAATCATCAGTTTTGGTGGAGCCGATTCATGTTGAAAAATTGTGTAACTCGACAAATTAGGAGAAACAAATCAAACGACCAGGGATACGATAGGTTAATTTGATCACATTTTTGCTGCATTTTGGGTCAGAAGGCGTTATACATTAGCAAACAGACAGAACTACGAGAAGAATCGATAGCCGGAGCAGAGAATTATGACAAATGGATGAGAAAGTGAACAACAGAAATGAGGAATCACGGGACGGGGACAAGGAGCAAAGCGGCGATTATTAGAAACTAAGAGAAACCGAATAACGCCAGGACAAGCCGTGATGTTTCCGAGAATGAGGATTCGTTCAATTTTCAAAAATACCTACACAGCGACATCGACTGTCCA
>LUCM01011483.1:0-28272 GCA_008360955.1 Fasciolopsis buskii
CCGAATGCCTGAGCAACCTGTCGTAATTTGTTATCATTATTCCTGGATGAGTTCTTTTACATTTTTTACGAGCGAAGAGTGTTTCTTTTGTTTTATTTACTTGCTTTTTGTTTTTTTTTAACTTTCACCGTTTTTGACTGAAATGCGCCATTACTGGTTGTACGCAATGTCTATACAATGCAACACAATACAATACTCTCTTAAAATTGTTAAAATGAAATAAGGGGTAGTAAGGCATGAACCATCAACGGCAGATAAAAATCATGACGTTGCTTCCTCTAGTTCTGGAATCTGAAGGATTTTGACCCATGAAAACATCATGTTCATCAAGATGCACTGCATTGCCACTGATATAAACATCCAACCAACTCGCTGGTAAAATGGTCAACTTCATAATGGGAAGCCAAATTGATTTTTCCAAGAACTATACATTGGCGGAAAAAGCCAACGATATGGACATTATATCCTATGAGCGCTATCTGAAGACAGCTTTCAATTCTACTTAATGCTTTTTTGGGTGCTGGTGTATCTTCAAATGCAAACGTTTAACTCTATTTCTAACATAATGTTCAAAATCACGAGATTCAGCGAACCGTGTAAACACCCGCGGGGGAACCAAAAACAACACCGTAAGAGGACATTTGTCATTCAAAACAATTGTAAATAAATAAGTAAAATCGTCGTAGCCCGAATAAGAACCGGTAAGCACAAAAATTGTCACAAGTTCGCATCAGTTCCCAAATGCTTCGTTTCGCCCTGTAGCTTACCTAACATGTTTTCCAACTAAAGACTCGGGTTTCGGCTATAATCAGTCTCGCTTTCTATTTGGACCGTTGTACGGTTTGGGCTCTTGGATTATGATGAACACCGATGAGGTGGAACCATTTGAAACAGGTTATATGGTTGATGAACCCTGTACAATGCTTCTTCTCTAGAGCACTTTTATTCTCACTTACTCTGGTTCTAACGGCTTTTAATTTGTAAACAGATCCGTGAGAACCCTATTTTATGTTCACAGGACAGTTGGACACATCAGTTTTCCATGGTTATCAGTCATTGGTCGGGTGGTCTAGTGATTAACTCTGCTAGCATGACAATATCATCTGTGATACTTATGTCCTAGTTGTATTCTTTATGATCTGAATGAGTGAATGTTAAATCCAAACACACGCCAAACAGAACTTTCAGTCAGACCGAACACATTTCATTTATCCAGCAATGCATTCTAACAATCCGTGACAAAATGTGGCCTTTTTGATATTTTCTCTTCTCCAACTCTTCACTCATATCACATGGAAGATGTTTACATTTCAGAGCACTAATATGAACTGGTTTTGGATTTTGCATCAAAGCGCCGAATATTAGTGAAAGGAAGACCTTACGACCATAAGTCAAAAGAATTGCACAGAAGAAGAAATATGGACGCCACTCATTGCGACGATTAGCCATATTGCCCGAGATCTCTAAACTATCTCGTTGGAAGACCTCGCAAAATCCAATCAACGACTCTAACGCTTTTTCCCCAATCTGCGGCACCCCATCGGTTGGGTGCTTCGAAACTTTCCGCCACATCACTAACTCCCTAAATTGGCCCGCCTTTCAGCCAGGACGGGCCTCGGCGAACGACATATACCGAGGAGGGTGATCCGCGGACGTGTACCAGACACACCCCACCTTAACCTATTCACTTTCAATGCCTGTTCAGGCGACCAACTTCTGCAACCCAGCATTTTATCTCATCTTTGAGTTTCTAAGATAGTTTCCCCACGATTTTCGAGTAATGCTACTAAAACGGTATGCAAACACCGGGGTGATTAGCAAGTTTTCTTGCAACCTTAACGTTCAGTATAATGCAAGTTTTGCTGATGATGGCGGTGTTCGAATCCCACACGGATGAAGAACGTGGTGAATATGGGAAATGTAAGATTTCCTTCGGTATGACCTCGCTGTTAACCTGGGGGTAGGAGGCAACTGCGCATGAGTTCAAATCCCTCAGACTTATCGCATCCCGATTGCTAATCACCAAAATCACTTTCGAAATCTGCCAGACTATATAAGGCCTAATAAACTGAACAGCTTGCAGGAAGTGTCAAATAGCACAAGCTAAAACAATTGAGAAAGAAGATACGTAATAAGCCTCTCTTAGACAGTGCATCAGAAATGTTGTACAACGGCATTCTACTTCTTGGTGATTGAATAGAACACATTAACATTACCTGTTGGCGAACAAGCTCGTTGTTCGGGGTTCATAATCATGCTACTATGCCATATAAAATATTGCTAATATCGACTGGGGTTCGGAAAGCGGATGTTAGAATGAAATGAATGACACAAGGATGGAAAAGGTGTATTCAGGGTACTTAGATCTACCTTTGACGGAAGTATATGGTTCCAACTAGTCTAACTATCGACTTCCAATTGTCTCTAATGATATCAGTTGTTTGATGCGAATCAGCGGCATGACCGTTTATCACTGAAAACAATTATTCAACTGTTAACAAAAATGAAATGAAAGTATCATAACTGATTTCATTTCAAGATGCAATCACTCACCAAACTCTGGTGAATTCTGTCTTGGCCTCTTCCACTAGTCGATCAATAGTGGGATGCATTTTATTGCGCATGAATATCACCGATTCTTTCCGTTCCCTGTTCCGATGTCCCAAGCAGTTTGCAAGAAAAGCAAAGGGGAAATACCACTCGAATTTATGGCCAGTTCCGGCTGGGGGATGAAAGGAAGCATATCAAGCCGAACTTGTGAGACCGTTTGTGTCAGTTTTAACATTCACATGTACTGATTCCAAAGTTTTCCTTTCTTCACTCAGAATTCCGATTATAGAGATATATTCTACTCTGGACTAGGTGGAGGAGCAATAAGGGCTCTCGTCCGGTTTCGCGATTACTGCCTTTCAACGGGCATACATGCTCGATACCATTGAGATAATTCGTTTTCATACTTTATCATTTCAAATGTATGTGGCTACTAGAATCTTGCTTTGATGACAGGAGTGCCAATGGATCAACCGTCTATTTGGGACTCAAAACCTGTGACCGTTGACTTTTCTATCTTTGTTAACTTGAGTAAACTCATGAAACGATGACTCTGGGAAGTGCAAGCTTTGATATTTTAGTCAGTATATACGTATGTACATATATATATATATATATATATATATATGCATAACTGCGCATATACACACCTACATACGAAGCTCGAAAACGATATTGTATTCTTTTGTATTAGTTCACTTGCCGGCTATGACACGCCACAGTTGACCATACCCTTATACAAGCCAATTTTGAGTCGGTAAAAGAGATAAAATAGATTGATTTAGTGGTTTTATTCGATTGGTAATATGCCGATTTCTTCGTTTTCGGCAAGATCAAAAACTCGCATGTTTACCTCTTACAAATATGATCACAGTTTGACCTCTAGAAGTGCAAATTCAACTTGCGTTAAACATTGAACTTTGAAAAACCATACCAGAAATCGGAAACATTTGTTTCTTCACATTTTATGACCAGATGCAAAATGTCTGCTAGAGTCCTCTGAATGGCGAGTTTTAGCTCACAAATTAATTTGTAGATGAGTACATATGTTCGGAAATCAGTAAACCTTTCCCGGCAACTTCATTTAGAGACAGTTTACCGAGCGACCAAAACGTTCACTGAATAGTTGCAAATTCAGCAGTTTCAGGTGCATGCACCTCAGGTCAACGATGAAAAAGAGCAATCAAATTCGTATTGAACGAATATTCCGCATGAAACCAACGTAGGACAAATGCTTGAAAAATCGTACAGCAAATCTAATGACTTTAATTGGCACATTAAAACTAAATGTAAAGGCAACCGCGGAATTCTAACCCGAAGCTACCAACCAGAACTACTTTACTACTTTTCAAGGGAATTTGTTAGTGAAGTAACAACTGTCTATATTGTGAAGAATATAATGTTAGTAACACTGTTATTAACATCACATCATTCACAGTGAAAACCTGAGTCTCCTTGGTAAAACTGTCGTCCAGACCAGTTATGCGCCACTTT
Organism: Fasciolopsis buskii; assembly: GCA_008360955.1. Lineage (NCBI taxonomy): Eukaryota > Metazoa > Platyhelminthes > Trematoda > Plagiorchiida > Fasciolidae > Fasciolopsis > Fasciolopsis buskii. The sequence goes on from LUCM01011483.1 coordinate 4,045, forward strand.
AGATCCTGACTTAGATCGTGCGGCAACCGAAAACCAGTGATGTCATAATTAACGTAACTGATGGAAATTCAGCATTCATAATGTCAGGTTATCCCCTAGACAATTATTATCACCCGTTTAGTGACCCGCTTCAGTGATTCCATTCTCCTCAGGGCTTCGATGACTACTTCCCCGACTAAAAGTGAGAAGTCGAGAGATGATGCCGTCTTTGAACGTACATTTTCCAGCCAAACTGATTAACGACGGGATGGTACTGAACTGGATCATCGGGCCAAAGAACCAGTGGCACCCCATGTTTTCCCAAAACAATGACCAAAAACCAGCTAGCGTTAGATACATGTAAACAAGCAAATGTCAAGCGGTCAAATAATTGCTACATAATGGCTACCCCGACAGGCTTATTCCTCAACTAACAATGGTAATATTTCCCCGTTGTCAAAAATGTAGCAAGTGGCTGACCCGAGTAACTCAGGTCAGTCTTCACGAGATCAAAACTAACTAATGGAAACTAGTTCTGTGACTAGATAGACTGATAGTCTTCCGGTGTGGCGTAATCACAGGTGTTAGTAACGACTCGACGATGGTCTGATGTTTTAACTACGTGAGCTTCTGATCCCCTACTTACTGCTGATTGAAGTAGTTAAGACTGTTCACATCGAAATGGGCCAATAAAGGTTTTGAATGATTTCAAAAAGACAATTTTTATGATTCCGGTATCCGGCAGAGCTAATGTACTGCGATTTCACGTGGTCTGTACTCTTAGTGTTCATGACTGTTTGCTGTTCGATTTAGTCTTAATGTTTCTGCCTGTCTGTCAGTTTCCGTCTGCTCTAGCTTCCACAGATATAGGGAATTAGTTTTTCAAATTAACCCTTAAGCCATATTACCCATACCACTAAATTTATTATTTATTATATGGATATATTGTCACAAGATGCGACACGCGCTGGCGACTAACCAGATTTAGGGGAAACGGATAGGCTGCATTCATTCTGTCCACATGTAAATTCGCTACAACAAACATTACTCATTCTCCTTTCAATATTAAAATTACAGAGAAAACCGATGACAAGAATGTACCTTACATTCACAATAAAAACTAATACATGGAGCATTGATTTTTCGATGCACTTTTTACATCATTCGGTCTTGATGTCAACAGCTGTCTACTTCATATTTTGTTCCCTTTTACCCTCCCTCTAGCAGCAGTAAATTGAACTGATCTTTTGATCACGTTTTTCTCCCTACTGATGCCTGGCCATTAGTTATCTGCACAAAAATCGACCCAGAGCAATGGTTTGATAAAATTTCATTTAGTCATAATCACGCTTACTATTCAAAACACAATCCAAATAGATCCCCAACGAGTTGAATACCAGAGACATTACCAACTGCATCAGTAGGTAAAATGTAAGTTGTGTCTCCTCTCCAGATATGGTCGCATCAGTCAGGATCTATATTGCGGGAGAGAATATGAAAGTCGATGGAAAATTATTGCTTATATTCATCTATTCAGAAGATGAACGCTATTTGGTACACTGATCAAAGCTCACTTTATTTCTTATACTTATTTGTTTCGTTTTCAATAGATCCACCTGAGCAATATATTATTTTGTACGGGTAAAACGAGTGCTAAGTTGAGATTGAGAATAGCGGGAGCATCAGGAAGTTAAATTTTCAAGACAAGCTGAAACTAACGGGGAACGAAGCAAAAATTAGATGGTAGGATGGTGGAAAAATATATCGACACACTTGCCACCTAGATTGGGGAGTTTTATGTCAACAGGACGAAATTAGTGAAGTAAACGAGTGACCTCCATACTACTAGCAAGGCGCTTGACCAATAAGTGAAGGGAAAATTTTCGAAACTGTAGTTTAGAAAGCTTCTCGCATTGGCCGAGGTCTAGTGATTGACACTTTAGTTACTTTCGTACACAAACTGGTTTCGTTGATAAAATACAACAAGCCATAATAAAAATCTATATGATGAAACAGAGAATATTTCCAACTCACGTCCTAACGTTGATTCTAGGCTTCTTTTCTAGCTCATAACAGTTCTAACCGGAGGGAGCTGACGCTTAGAAAATTTTAAACTACGGTATTTATTCCAATTTAAAAACCAGTAGCGACGGATTGAAATTCATGTGTCATAGATTGACCCAGGCTAAGCGGGTAAGGAGCTCGAATCTTGAACTGCGGGAAATATTGCGCTGAATTCAAATCAAATATCATTTGCAAAAACCTTAAAATGTTTTACACCAAGTATACAAACACACATGCAATCCGAACTTGTTCATGAACATCCTCGTTCTCTTAACATGGATTGTCATCTCTAACTGTTACAGCAGCTTATTTCGTCTATAACGGTGGAAATAAATGCTTTTTATCAGAGTTGACGTATATTGAACTTTTCAAAATATTACAGCAACAAACACGAAAATAATACTGAGTGGAGTAGATTTTGATTCTAACTTAATCAGGTGCAAAAAATCAATAAAATGCGACCCATTGCGCCCCTGAAGGCAATAAAAGCCAACAGGCCACTTAAACGTTTCAGTAAGAAATCACCATTGAATATCAAATATTCCCAACATTATCGTTGTTCTGCACAACAAACCGTACTAAAACTCATCGTGTTGATACAACTTGATTAATCAATCTTGCAGTTAATGAATAAATATGAACTTTTCAATTTATATACTGATGGATGCGCATTCTCACCTGAGTATGAATAGACGCGTGAGCATAACTGAACAAGAAATATCCGTTGTTATCCAGTTGGGATTCCCGGTGCCAGACGCTTGAAGGCCAGGGAATGGTGCATGTTTCGAAGATTTAGACAGTCTGAACCAGCAACAAAACTTACACATCTCATTTAAGGAAGCTATCAAAATTATTTTGACAAAAACCTAATACAAATCCGGAAGCAAAATATCCAGATTAGATGAGAAACATGCATTTTTTCACGATCTAGGACCACCAACCTACACTGAGTGCTCTCATTTCAATAGCAAAGAGCGTCCGGTTGAAAATACCTTGAATTGTCCATTGCGTTGCCTGCGCATCGATGCTCTCGGTCAGCTTTGAAAATATTTATGTGCACAGCCGCCTCTTAGCAGTTATACAGTTGACTGGGATGTGAGAAGTCTTCGATCTCGACCATGTCCGGATGCGGCCCACGCACTTGCACCATTTCATCCTTCAGCTGTGCGGTCAAACATACGTGGTTTGCGTCCACTCCTGAGTTTGAATTCTTCAGATGTCGAGGATTTTTCACGTTTCTTGCTCTATACTTGTCTTATGGCAAAACCAAAATTTGCAGAATGCGGTTGTATGGTCGTCAAAACATGCGGTTGCATGCTTCGATGACTGTTCATATTGGTCCGTATGAGGCCTCAAATAATGAGAAACTCTAAATCCAGCCCCACATGACAAATCGACATCACCAGTGTTGCCCACATTATTTTCGTCGGGAAAAGTTGGTTTGTACATTGGTAGTGGGATCTTTCCGATCCATGGACTTCGCGTTCTCTTTGACACGGTTTTATTGGATAAACACCTTCGACAAATTGGACATAAAATTTCAAAAATTGTCCTTCATTAAGTCCTCAACTCACTCACTTGCGATTTCATCCAACTGCTTAGCGATTGAAACTCAGAGAAAAAACGGGATTTTTAAGTAAATTCCCAATTAATAACTTGTCAGCACTCTGCAACCTTGTTCTTGGCAGCAGTACCAAAGACGGCTTTTCTTTGTATGCTGCCCATCAGTTGGCCGGTAAATATTATTAATTCTCCTTCTCAGTTTAATTTCAAGGTAGTTTTCAAGCTTTAGAGATTCACCAATCTTGTCAGTAGTAAGCCGTGCTTCTCCAAACAGTCCATATTTCTTCGTTTGCGCTCTAGCCGGGGCCCGAGATGAAGACGTAAGAAATCTATTCTCTCTCATTAGCACTTTCTATCCTCCGAAGATTTCTAATCTACAGAGTGGGCCATTTTCGTCTCACAGTACCAGGCTTCGTCAATGCGATTTTTCAGCTAGCGATCCCGAAATATCCGCAAAGGTTCTTGCCAGTTAACCATTTCACTCAAGGTTACCAGCTGACATTTGTCACCAAATCATATTTGTTCTTCGTACGTCCTCTCACATTCTGCGAATGTCCACGGTGGACCACAAAACAATTTTGAGAGCTTAACTTTTATAACTCTAAGTCTCCGCCAAGCCATTTTTAAGTTAGCCGAACCAATGAACTCATACGTAACTCGATTTCCGTGGCGGACTGTCATATAAAAAGCATGAAGCACAATTCCATTCTGGCTTCTTTATGGAATTCATACAAAAACGCTGAAGACAAAGTTGAATTTGGTGTCACTCACGACCAAATCCAAAAGGCCGACCGGCCATGTGAGGCTTAGAATGTATTTCATCGGTGACGCCCCCATTCTGACGGATTCTAGTTTTCGCTACCGAAGTCGGAGTGGGTCTAAGGAAACCGACCACCATATTCTGCGCTCTCAAGGCCAACGTCCTATTTGTGCTCCATAGTTCACAATTTGTTCGCACTGGAAGACTGGCCAATCTTGTAGCGAATCATTGTAATTACTGATTCAAAGCCAAAGAACCATTTCTAAGGCCGAATAAATCATACTTTGAGAAAGGATGCCCAAGGTAGCGGAAATCTTGGTCAGTTAGATATCCCAATGATAACACTGTTACCAAATTTGGAACGATTTCATATCGAAATTTGTCACATGGCACATCGGCTTTTCGATATAATCCGACCATCATTCGGTCCAGATTTATGAAGCATTTACTGATTTATGATGCTGAAAATGTCCTGAAATCCCCTGAATACACCCTAGGATAAACTCTCATGAATTAAGTATGAGCATCGTAATCCTAATGTCAGGTTGATCATGGACTGGTAAGTAATGCAAATTCTCAGATTATTGTCACAAATCCACATGTAATTCAACGTGTGCATTGGCGCAGCTTATTCACATGAAATTCAACAGCTTGTGGAAGACTTATTTTTCATTTTGCTATTAAAAGTGTTAGTGATAATCGGTTATCAGATCGACTAAGAAATCATGTCGAATAGAATTTTTAAATGAACAAGTGCTACTGACATCAGAATTTTATGATTAAAATTTATTGGTAAAAGCATTTCACAATGCCTGACTGTTTTGCGCTATGTAGTGATGTTTTCTTGAACCGGATCGGTATAATTTCGATTGTGCGAAATGTTTCACGCACAAGAATGTGGTATAATGTCTGAGCAAACATCGGCTATGTTTGTCGTGAGAAATAAGTTACACATCCCACTGCCTTCAGAGAAGGCGGCTAAAGGGGATGCTAATTCACGAATTGTGGTACCGTGATGTGATCCCGGGAGGTGGGGCGAATTTCATGCAAGGCACAATTATTTTAACGATTCCAAACACTTTTGAATTTCATCCTAAATCTTGTTTTATATTTCATCTAATTTGTGATGTGCATTTTAGTCTTTCTTATCAGACTGTTTTAATATCGTTGCAATGTATTCTTTTCGTTTTCCAAAAATTTATTCAAAAATTATATTCCCAGGAAATGTTACATACCACTTAAATCACATTGCATGCAATGCCTCCCAGTGAACCGCAACAGTAAATGGGATCTCACTGCTACTGACAACCAAATGGATTTTCAAACAGAGGTCCTGTGAAAATTCGCAACTGTCTTGTTGCATTATTTAATCGAAACCCAAAATAGGCACTTGGAAGATTTCCCTTCTACCGCTGACAATTATTTTCAGGTCATCGTCGAACAGATGGAATTCCAAAAATCTATTAATGACAACCTAATTTGTTGATTCTCACAAAGTTATGCTCCCCTAGCTTGGTTTTTAGATCCCAAACATACTAACGAAGTCACCTCGACTGGTGATGAAACGTCTGTGACTTAAACACACTCAAAGATCTGGACCACATGAACAATCAATCTACCGTGTCTAAAATCTGTGAAAAATATTTATCTCCAACCCCAAAAACAACAAATACTGGCTACTAACGAGATAATTTTGAAGTAGAGACGATTTGAGCAATGTGAAGAACAACTCACACTTTGTCCAAAACATTGTTAATGAATACCAGTTGCATCAGGACCATGCAGGCAAACAACGCGAGTAAGGGAAATAGCACAGTCCTAGTGGATTTGGCCAGAGAACAAACGATCAGTCCGAGACCAAATTGATGCCAGCTGACAATAACGTTTGTCCCAAACACCTCCAAATATTGGAACCAGCCCAAAGAAATATCCGTAAGTCCACTTCCGTGGCAGTAATGAATAGAGGTCCCAAGCAACGCTAACAGCATTATACCAACTAACGCAAAAGAACAGTCGGATACAAAACGAATAAACGAAAGACATTCGTGCGCACAAAGGATAAAAACCAAACCACCAAACTGTTTTTGATTAATTTATGTCAGAAATGCTTAACAGTTTATTATAACATAGACAGAAAATAATCCCACGGGCATTCTACCAAGGATGCCATTTTAAATATATTTTAGCCCTTTGCGATTCTATTCTAGTTGTCACCACTCATACTCAATAGATTTTGCACTGCCAGGCATTCTATTTGGAGTTGGGCTGCTCAACCATTTAGACTCTGACACTGATAGACAGATTTTTATCACTGCTTGCCCAGCAACCTGAATGAATACAAAGTTTAATCCCAACCCAACCTTTACTGCTGCTTTACCGAACACTGGTATGCAAAGACTTTCTCCGAAACAAAACGTAGACCGTAATTCAATTGAGGCAAATTTTCATGCTTCACGGTGAGAATAAACACGCAAAAGCCAACCGTTTCTTGACCAGAGCGGTTAATCTCAATAGAAAATAGCCATTTATGGCCGTGATAACATGTGTAATTACATACTGCAGGGAAGATGAAGCAATACTGCCCTAATTAGACTAACGAAAAGGTTTGCAACAAAATTGTCAGCCGAACCTGAAATCATTCGTTGAGTAAGATTCGTAGATGATGAGCTCCTATGTAATATACAATCATGAAGGCTTTGTGCCAAGCTTGGCACGACTTTGCACTTGCACTAACAAACTGAGTTATCCGTGAGTTCAACTCAGTCGGATCATCTTCCTGTGTGTAATGCTGGAGCAATCGCACTAGTAAGACAGTGATATTAATTACTAAAGGATGATTTATCGAACTCGATTAGGCACTTCCATTTATCAGGTGAACACATTCAACTGTTTCCATTTCTAACAACGGTGGCCATGTCCATGAAGTTACCTTATCGTCTGTTACCAGATGATTACTTTTTCAAATGGGACAGCCAATTCAGCACGTCAGAAAACATTCACGTCGGAGTTGTTACCTCGTAACCATCAGGTTTTCTTAAAAGCTATCTTTACAGGCTATCAAACTGGCCCCCGATCTGACAGAATTCAATTAAGTAAATCTGAACCATTATCTTGAACAAATAATAATTTTTTTCATCCTAAAAATGTTGATAGTCAAATTAAACAGTTTTAAGGTAATAAAGTTCATGCTAATTCTGAGCACGCCAAAAATTTATTACGGAACACAAAAATAGTTACTCCACTTTCAGTTTGTTTTACCGGAACAGCACGTGGAATGAAGCTGAAAAACCAATTTCGTTTAAACGCCAATGCCAAATGCCCTGAACAAGCGTAACTGGTGCACGGTGATTCAATGCAATGAAAATGCATTATATTAAACGTGTAAGCAAGAAAAACAAGAGATGTGACAAACGAACAATACAAAACTACAGTACGAAAACTACACGCCTTATTCACGCACATCTGCATTTTAACACCAGTCTAATCTCCAGAAGCCGAGTAGACCGGTAGTATGAGTTCACAGCTTGAATCACCAAAACATTACGAAATTCTATCCGGATGAACATTGTGAATAGCGAATTTAATTTGGCAATTATACTGACGAAGATTCGCTTTTGTAATTTCTCTTGTGGATCATTTTATGGCTCTCTCCATAATAAGGCATGAAAGACAAGACCAATTCGCAGAATGAAAACAAAATATTTCTCACCAGAAAAAAAATCTAATTGCTAGTTACTACTTTTACTGCTACACTACTTTGCTACTAGATGATAAGTTGGCGTCATGGATATAGCGAAACGTTGCTGACCAAATGTGACTACTGTGAGCCAAATTCATGCAGATCGCTACCACAGTAACCCTGGATTTAATGTCACTGACCCATGTTTTCAGCTGGTTACCAAATCGACAGCGTCATTCCAATCAGGGTCCAAAAGAGCGTTTGCTGAGAGAGTTCCGTATCGGAGTGCCGTAGTACATGACCGAATCACTGCGGTCAACGGTTTTGAAGAAAGATGGATAACTGTTCGATATCACACCGTAGCCCCTTTGAAGTAGTTAAGGGTTCGCTCGTCCCAGTTTTCCCGTGGAATCAGGCCCAAGTACCAGTAGTTGAGTGCTTCCAATCTCCTGGTACCTGCAACTACTGATGCCTAGATTTTATACCCATAAGTAACCACAGGGCGGAATGTTCTACAGGCCCTGTCGATCCTCATATTAACTTAATGCTTCGCTTGCACATTCAGCAGAAGGATTGATCCTAGGCAGTTCAATAGTGAAACATTTCGGATTCGCTTACTGTTGGTGAAAGGTCATTGAGCACATTTTAGGGGTTTTGTTTTCAAGGGCAACTTTCACTACTAAGAGGCAAACCGATGGGACATTGGTTGCATGTGGGTGAGGAATCAGCCAGCACTACCACGTTAAATCCATATCCGAGAAGTACACTGATGGACTCAGCTGGATTCCTAGAAAGCCAGTCACTGCACTGCTCATAGCATAACGGACCCCGTAGTTGAACAAAACCGGAGAAAGCGGAGAGCCCTGAGTAAGAAATCCTAGAGATTTATCAATGTATATTCGCACCGGTGTGACTGTGAACAAATTGTAAACTCATAGAATTCTTAAGAGCTTGCAATGTCTCCTAATAGTTCCACAGAGACTTGCAAACAGCCGAGTCAAAAACAGCGAGAAACTAATAAAGCACGCTATGGTTGGCTGCTGGGACTTGCAGTGGTATTCCACTGTCTGACGTAATGCAAATATTTGATCAGTGCCATATTTGCCACGTCTAAAATCCCAGGTTTGGTTTAGCACGACGTTCTCTCTTGATCCAAAAATTATTAAGAAATAGTACACGAAAAATCTTTGCGTCGACGCCAGTCAGGATGATACCTATGTAATGCTCGCAAACCATCCTGTCACTTTTCCTGGGTATGGGCGGCGAGATAGATGTACCCAATGATATAGAAATAATTCGGATGCCATGTGGCGTGGGATTAGCTCTAGAAGCCTACCAATCAGCAGTATTAAACAGGTTTATCCCCAACAGTGTTTTTTCTATTCTTCTACCGACTAACTGCATCGGCGATTTGTGTAACGCATGGCAGCTCGTGGCAGATTAAGAAGTTAACGAGACTGTCCCGCCCAAATCTCGAACTTCACATGCTTTTCTGGGATGAGTTGGATCGTTTAGTCGAATACAACGAACTCAGGTTCGTAACTCCCATCCGAAGCATAATAGATGCGTCGGAATGGCCTGCCGAAGTCACCAATTCCTGAGGCAGTTTTCATTTTCTCAGCCATTCCTATCGAGTACCTCTTGTGGCCTACGTTATCTGAGCGTGTGTCTGCACGCCGTACCTTGCAGTGCTCTAAGCTTCCCATCAGATGGGCTTCTTCTTCCTTGGCCGACAGCTGAGGACTGGTAGCAGAGATTCAATCTTTTAGTAAGTATAAAGTGAACTCTAGTTCCTTGCAGGCGGCTTCTTTTGTCACCATTCTGGGCGTTTTTCAACGATTTTCCGCCTAGACTTCGTCCGTTGGTAGTCTGGTGATAACTTTCAATTGCGTCAAGGCCACATTTGGCAGCGCCGTGCGTCACTGTAGTATTTTCAAGGTAAGGACATTTAATCAGCTTGGCACCATCTTCATTGAGCGAGCAGATAAGGCAAACATGCACCAGGACTTGGTCTGTATTGTTCATATTACCTGCCATTGCACCGGAAATGACCAGCAATCTTCCATTTAAATCGCATAAGGATATGGCCGAACTACTGCACTATGTCGCCGTTTTTCCAACACCATGTTATTAAGTTTTTGTGGATATTGGAAGCACGTGTTGCATAAAAATAACCTGTTCACGTCCCACAGCTGGTCTACATGGTATTGGCTTCCAGGAAATTGGTGCGTAGTTGGCATATTTGCTTGAGGCAACTGAAACACCATGGGGTCCATAGTTGTCCGCTAGTCTACTGTCGCAGACAGTGGATTGTATCCTCCCCTGGAACCTTGACAAATCATGAGCCCGAGTCAGGAAGGGAAACTTCTGACAAAAAAGTAATATTTACGCTATAGTCATGTAGAGTCCGAATCGTGGAGCACTAACCGCTAGCCCATAAAGGGGTCTTTGCATTCCAGCATGCAACTTCAGTTAATTTTCAACAAGAAGACAATCCAACTTGCTGACCTGTTAACTCAACCGCTGGAACACATGGCGCGCAGCCTTCTGAGCGGAATAAAACCCGTTATGATCCGTAGAGATACTCAGGAACAAGCTAATGGAGGCCTTCCCACAACCTCCCGGCATTTTGTCCAACGATGTTCCTCTTTGTATGGTATCAGCACGCAAATAACTAAGAAAGTGCATAAGTACCGTATGTCTATTCCATTCCTGGAAGAAATCACCAACAGAGCCCATTCACCGAGCCTGAACTGAGACGCGAAGGCCGGGTGAACGACTAAGCCGAAAGCCTCAACAATTACGTTATCTCAGCAAGTTGCCAGCGGTTCGTTAAACTTCACCAATGAATATAACATCTATCAGTTGCAGGTTTCTGAAGTGGTTTAAAAAAGGTGGAAATGCACAGCTGATAATTTTCAGCAAGAATGAAACGGATTTACACTACACACGTGCACATGCACACATGCGATTCATATACCGATCCGTTTAGAGGCTGTACGCCCCTGTCTGTGTAAAAGCTGCATTGTACGCTTTTATGTATAAATTCATTGAATATAAATTTCCTGCATTGAACTTTTGTGCTTTTAATATTGTGCAAATTATGTCACCATTTTTAATCACTAGGATCAGTTCTTATTCTAAATAACAAATTCTGGTAACGAAAACACTGTTTTTCCAGACACAGTATGTGCCTTGAGTAGAAAATAAATGTAACCGTCAACGGCGGGCTCGCTTAGAGTTGAAATTAGAATTCGCGTTGTGCTAGTTCGATCTCCAACCGCTGCACATTATAAGCGGTGGTGAGATTCTCATGAAAAGAAATTAATTCTCTGATGAATACTAATCGTATGCATTCAACCCAATTCTTTGTCTGTTAACGGTTGAGAGCCTGCCCGGGGGCATAATGGCTAAGGCGTTCGACTCAGACTCGTTCGTCCCGGGTTCGCGTCTCAGTTTGGGCACGGTGGGTATGCACTGCTGATGATCAGTAACAAGAATGAAACAGCTGTACAGTGCTTCCATGGCTTCTTAATGGTCAGTTGAATGGTGATATCACAAGGCGAATTATTACATGAAAATATTGGAAAACATTTTCATTCGACATCCTCATCAGTCGGATACTCACTTTCACAGAGAATAAAATGGGCTGACAAATATGAAACACGTCGCAAGCCCATTAACGACATCAGCTGTCGAAATCCACTTTCTTTGTCCATGCACATGATGCTCCCGAAACAAACGATCAAACAAGCTTGACTCAGGTATTGATGTGCAGCCATCACGGTGATAATAAACAATTTTCCTGTTTTCTCTTCACTCCATCGTCTTAGCGACTCCGAATAAATGAATCGCTTATTCGCTACCACACTTAAATTTAGTGTGGGTTTGAATTCGACGGTCGAATTCGCCTGATGTTCCTGTTGACCAGGCAGTGCGTTTTGGGGAGCAAATGATTTAGTAATCTGCACGGATGAGACTTATGAAAACATAACCGTGAAAACCGTCTCTAATCAGCAAATTTGCATCAATACTTCTTAAAGTTCTAGCCTTCCATCGGACTGTGACCAAAGGAAGTAATCATTCACGATTATATTAAAATGAACAGACTGGAGAAAGATCTTGACTTCAGCAATTATGCCGAATTTCTCAAACTTTCGATTTTCATACCAGGTAATCACAATTCACCTGATCGTCTAACGATGTTGTGTGCAAAGTCGAATCTATTGTTACATATCAAATACTAATGTCAAACAGAAGTGAAACAGTTCCTCAGTGTTCCGAAGGTATTTAAATGTAACCAGAGGACGAATACAGCATGATAAACCATTTCGCCAGAGTAACCATTTGTAGTCAGACAAGATACACTTGAATGTACTATTTCCCATGTTGAATGGGTTTTCGAGAATCAGGGGCTTTCAGATACATCCAAACTTGAATGGATGTTCATCTAATGTTTCAAAACCAAATGACGCGTGTACTTCTAAAGGGTTCTGATAAATGAACTTGATGTTTTCCCCAGTGAGTATCTGTCACGTTAGTGGGATACAATGGCGTAATTTTTACTCATTGAAAAGTAGCCTATTCTCAGCTTGATATTATTCTCAATAAGTAATATTCACGAAAACTGACTGGCCATTTAATGGGCTTACCGGTAATCTTATGAAGTTGGTAACAAAATGACTGTAGAAATAATACCTTAGCGAGCAGCCCCAAGGGAAAATCCCAATGGTAAATTTATCCGTTGCCACGTAGTGCTATAGGTTTTGTGGCCGGTCACTCATCCCGGCTCTCTCTGTGGTTTGAGCAAACCTGTGATTCCAGCAATGAAAAATTTAACGGTCTTTTCACGCCTTCAAGTTCTAGCATCAATTGGAAACGCTGATGAAAACGTGGATGAACTCTCAGTTTACCACATTCGACTCTTTGCTCGACCTGAAAACTCTTTTGGTATATTGTCTTTAGTTTGAAGGTGTAAAAATGGGACCTGGCGGTTTATGATACAAGGATATAGTCACCAGTCGAGGACTGGTGAAACGCTTGCAATTTTGCTTCCAGGAGCTCCTATGTGGCTTCCATATCCATCCCGTCAGCTCCATTTCATTTATGTACAGCCAATTATTTCCACTCCCCATCACACAACTAACAACGACGAATTGGCATATTCTGTAATAACTTTCTTTCCCCCAGACAGATAAATGAAAATTAGTTATACCGTAGTCGTTTGGAACCTGTGACTACTTCCTGTTCATTTCCACTCACCTTAAGAAAAAATTCGTCCACCTTTTGTTTCAACGGTAAAAACTTGTGTCCTGCTTCACCTAAAATGAAACCACAAGCTTTAAATTCAACGCTCAAAAGAAAAATTTCTTCGGTTATATAGAAAATTTAAACAAAACTGCCCTGAACTATTTCGGTCGTCAGTTACGGCAGATAATTTCTTAAGATTCCACTAGGAGCAACATCTTCCTAAATGTGCCATTGCAGCACCAAAAAGGTTAGCTTAAACTTGGAGAAGAAAATCCGTAACACATTCAGCTATCGCCAAACTTTTACTCTAAGCTTCGGCGGTGAAAACCGACACCGTCATTTAGTAGCCTGCACAAATTTTCAACAGTGGTTTCTAAAACAGGCAAATTCTAGAGATTACAATTGTGGTAAATGTGGCGTCGTATGTACTGTACGGCGGTGCGCTCAGTTCCATTGTACAGTTCCAAGACATGCAAAATTCCTGCGGGAGATGTTCGTCGGTTAGACGTTTTCGACCACCGATGTCTACGTAGTATGGCTAGGATTGGATGGAGTGACCGGGTGACTAACGTTGAGGTCAAGAATTTAATATTAGGTGTTGGCTCTCAGAATACCTTATTTCAGCGTATGAAACTTAGTAGAATACACTGGTTGGGTCACGTGTTGCGTATGGAGAACAATCGTCTACCATCTCGTGCCCTATTTCGGGTTCCTCCCACCGAGTGGAAGAAGCCATGTAGAGGCCAGCGGATGACGAGACAACGTGGTATGAGAAAATGTACAGCGAACTTAGGTAAAGTAGGTTTCTCACGTCTTCGTGGTTGGGGTCCGAAAAACCTGTCAATTAGTTGGCTGGAGACGCCGAAAGATATGACAATGAACCATGAACAGTGCTGATCGAGTTGTCACTTCTTATCGAGTGAAAGTGATTGAACGAGTGCATTTGTATAGTAGGAGTGTGTTCCGTATGTTTGTTGGAGCGGCATCCATTCGGTTTCCGTTTCTGTAGGTCTACTCCTTGCTCCGCTTGAATAATCAATGTTTTTATAGAAAAATGTACCCTTGGGTAAAAGGCAGTGGTCACTGAGGCTTGCTTTGCTCTCTGTCGCTGAACGATGATGATGATGAGATTGCACGCGGCATAAGCACTCTGTAGCCTTTAATTTGCCCATTAAATAAAATGGCTCAAATGATGGAACTACCGAGGCCAAAATTGAATGAAATCACACTCACGCCTAATACCACATTAGTCCACGTCCCTTCCTTAACGCTAGGACGACGAAACAGAACGACGAGGCGACTGCCTAAATCTCACCTATACGACGTCGAAAGGAAAAAACTGTAAACGCCAATTTGGCAGTTATTGGCAGCTTAGAATGAAATGGCTTCAAAGACTCTCAAAAATGGGTACTTAGGCTTAACTGAAGAACTTCCATTTGGATTTATGCCGTTATTGTTTGGAGCGAAATAATTTGGTATCTTCATCAATATTTCCCATCCATCATCATTATGAAAATAGAATAACGGGGCAACGGCAACCTTTACCTAATGAGGTTACAAAACTAGAAAAAAATCGAAAATAATCTCAACCAGCACGCAACACTAGATTTCTAACATTTTTCATGCTCTCATGGTCACTCCATCCAATCTTTGGGATAGTAGGCAAGAACTGATGAACAAAACCCTCTAAGCGACGAACATCCGCAGCACAAAACTCTATGCCTCCCAGTCACGGAGCAAAACTGAGTGCACTGTAGCACAGTACACGCAACCTGATCTACTGAAGCTCTGTGTGGTTCGCCATTTCAGGTTTAAGGACCATGATTGCCGGTCGTGTGTCTACCAAACCATGGCAATTCAGGATTACATGCAAATTCGTCCTCGCGCTCTCGCTCTGCAAGTAAATAATCAACAACCCATTGTCCTCGTCGACATTCGTAGACTGAATTGCAACAGTGATTCCGTTCACCAGATTTTCAATCTTCTCTTGCTGTACCTTTGACCGAAACCTGAAGTTCCCGCTCATCAGATGCAATATGCTTCCACTTTCGCACTTAAACCTCCCACTTTGATTTCGTTCCCAAAACAGACGTTTCTGCTTTTGATCACCATTCAGTTGCCGCCTGCCGGAAACCAAATATTGACTTTTCCAATCTCAAATTTTAACTCATGTAGTCGAAACTTCGACTTTCTTCCTTCAATCATTACTTCTGTGTTGATTGCCATTTCCTCAACAGTGCCGACTAATCTACCTTTGATTTATTACCTTCACACTTTGAACGTTTGCTTATTAAGGACCTCAGAAGTTCCTTTACAATCTTAGGTGATCTTGAAGTTCAAAACCGCGAGTCGCTGGTACACTTTTCTGACAACTTGGTCATGCTGCTTGAAGACGAACAATTCATTGTGGCCAACAATTTATCTCAGCTAGATGACCTCCTCACTCAGGAACCCGATCGAACTGGCAACCGTGCTCAAATTCTTGACATTGTCTTCAATTCAATATTTTACCTGTGCTCAAATACTTCTATTCTTCCTTCTCTTGACTCATCGGATCATTGTATTATTATATTATCCACTAACTCCGCCAGCCACAACCTTCCAGCCTCCCTAAGATACACATTGTTGTATTACAATTCATCCGACTAGGACAGCTTCCGCAACTTCTTAGCTTCCTACCTTTGGAATGACTGTTATTTTACTTCCGACCTTTCCACGTCCGTTTCTTCCGTTGCCAATATTGTTCTTCAAAGCATAAATCTTTTTATTTCACACTTTGCTAAACCAGGCAAACCCGAATCCCCCGTGAGGTTTAATCACCCATGCGGTCGTGCTGTACGCTAGAAGGGCTCAACATTTCTCTGCTGGCAGCAATCTCAACTCCCATCACCGCTTCGTGCAAGCTAGGAACAGGTGTTGAGCGACCATACAAACATCCAAAGAGGTCTTCGCCCGCTACAAACCAGAAAGCCGGCTCTCTTCCCCCACCGGTACCGAAAAGTGCGGTCTTTTGCAAAAGCCATTTCCCGCAATTTCCGCCGCTTCAATTTTCCTCCCAAATGTAACACCTTCGGTGATACTGTTTGCAAACCATTCCACAAAACTGAGGTTTTTGCATCCCAGTTTGCCTCCAATTCTATTTTATCCCAATTTTCTACATCTCCGCTTCTTCCTCCCTCACTACTCCCAATTTTTTTCACTTCCACTAGGCAGATCTGCCAAGCACGGCGTTCTCTGAACGTCTCTAGATCACCCGGTCCGAACGGCGTTTCACCCATCATCTTTAAAACGTGCGCCCCTGAGTTGGCATTAGTTTTCTGTCACTTCTCCTTTCATTCCCTTAAAACTCCTACCCTCTGAAACTTTTGGAAATGCAGTGATTTTTCCTGTTCCCAAAACTATTGGTCGTCCGGTTTGCTTCGTATCTGTTATTTCAAAAGTATTTGAAACTGTCATCTCCAGCCATGTGTATTCGTTTCTCGAAAGCAGACAACTAAACGACCGTCAATATGGTTTCGGATCTCGCCATTCAACGGGCAATCTACTGGTCCTCGCCTCACCTCCTGGTCGGCTTCACCCGACAACCACAGAGAAACATACCCGGTCTCGTTCTGCATTTTTTTATGGCTTTCGACCGAGTTTGGCACGAAGGTGCTTTGGAAAAACTGCCCACATTCGGATTCTCCCCGTCTGTCTTATCGTGGACATGGAGCCTCATTAATAATCGAATCACATCTGTCCAAATTGATGGGGCCTATCTCAATCATTTCCTATGATTGCTGGCTTTTCTTAGGGTTCAGTACTTTCACCCACCCTATTTCTTTATTCATTGATGGTTTTCCGCCCAAAACCTCCAACCCAATCCATTATTTTGCCGATGACACCAGTCTCCATTGTTCGTTTACTTATTGCACTCCTTGCAACGCACACACTGGCATGGATCGTGATCGCTGTTTTCCCATCGTATTTCTCAACTCCAATCATGAACACATCTACTGTTGGGGCTTCAATAACCGTGTCATACTCAATACCTCAAAAACCTCTCTTCCTTCAATTCCCTTAAAATATCATTCTTTATTCCCAAATTTATCATTTTGCTCGTCGATTTCGAATTCCACGGACTCTGGTTCTCTTCTCGGTTTATTCGTTATTTCTTCCTTATGTTGGTCTACCCCCATATATGAGCTTGCTTCTCGCACCGCTCGCAATGTGCGCTTTCTGTTCTACGCCAGCTTTTTCTTCACCCCAGCTCATATTCTACTGTACAAAGCTCAAGTCCGTCCGCACTTGAATAGTGCGTTCACCTTTAGGATTCAGCTTCATCTACCCCCCTTCTTGGTCAGTTTCTGATCGACGACCCTTCACTAGCATTTATTTTGCAGTCGTTAGTCCGTCGTTAGGCAGTTGCTTCGCTATCTCTTTTCTACCGCCATTAATTTCACACTTGTTTTTTGGCGCTTGCCTTAGTAATGCCTCTTTCTGCAACCTTCACTTGCTCTTCTTGCAATCAGGGAGCTATTTACCCCCTTCAGGTTTCCGTTGTTCGGTGTCGTCCTTCTTGATTTCAATCCTTCCCCCCCCTCTGGACCTCCATACTGTGGAACGTACTCCCACATTGCGTATTTACTCCCGCCTACAACCTCTCAATTTTCAAGGGCAGGATCAATAAACTGGTTCTTATATAAATGTTCTCCTCATTTCCTCAAATACAGTGACTTTTGACGATGGGGTTTGCACCATATACTGTATTTCACTTTACGTGTAATGAAATAACCTACAACTTTAGTGAAATATCAGTTCGGCGTCAGAAATGTTTCAGTCCAGAGTACGCAGCTCAAGCCTCGGGTATAGACGCACTCAGTTTTATTGTGTAGCTGCAATCCTTAGTTAATGTCATTCAGTATTGTAAACGTGCGAAGAACACCATCTTCAACCATCCCGTGGATTCATCTCGTACGTGAAACATTTCAGCTTTGCCTTGCAATTCTTCCAAGTCCACTCGAAAGAATTTTAAATCATTTTGTCATATACTGGGGTGACACTTATTCAGAAAATGGAAAGATTCAAACAAACTTGAATATATGTGGATGGGACCCATTCAGTGGCCATCATCAGCTTGAGCCCAACACCCATTCCAAATACTGATTTCTAGGTTGCAAGACCCTATTTAGCAATTCAGCATTATTGAAATGATAGTTTCGTAAGAAAAATTTTAAAATTCCATGGTTAAGATGACTGCCGCACGACGAGGTGATTAGAAAAATTTCATAGACTGGTTAGTAAGAAAAAAAAGTACTACAAACAACTGTATCGCCATCCAACATCGGCGTGAAATTTCACTTACGTTGACATTTTTCAAATTTTTGTTGCTGTTAAATGAACTGTTCTCACAGGTTTTAGAAAAATGAACGCAACTGTATAGTCTAAAGTGCTACTTCGTGACTGAAGTGGTAAGCTGCAACCCGGAATGGGCTTGAGCTGGCTGATATCACGGATCCAAAAATGAACATACCACTGGATTTCTGTCAAACGCACTGACACATACATTCAATTGCTATTTGACATAACATAAGACAAAAAGTCTCATCTGCCCATAATCTGGCTCTGCTAAAAACTTTCACTCAAACAAATTTAATGATTTTGGTTTGTGTCATTTCGAATATATGGCACTTATTTTTTGCTGACACTAATCCAAAGAAACCGCAAAACTTATAAATGCACCACAAACAGTCTTACTTGGAGAGGAAAATGTTTTGTAAGGCAAATAGCATTGATACCCGTACAAGTTCTGACCAATTTTGCGAACAAGAAATAGGTAGTTTACATTCCTTGGGTACAGAACCGATGTTGCTGCCGGATTAATGCTTTGGTATACTCGACGAGCGCATTCTGAAAATTTACCGCACCAGTGTTCACGATGGGCTACTTTTTCAACATCGCTGAGGTATTTCAGTAGACGTACAGCCGTGGAATTGAGTTTTTCATCATTAGGATCTCCCTCAAAACCGACTGACCATGTATTCAAATTAACCGGAAACTTTTCCGGCATTAACTGGAATGACCAAGTACAAAATTGATTATCAAAAAGATCGTTAAAGTTGTTCACACACAAAAATTAATCGCACAGACGAAAAGGCCACGGGCTTCAATATACCTAAGAATACTTGGTCAACGTCCCGTTCGAAATCAACCATCTCTAGATAATGTGGATGAATTCATCTATGTGATAGACACAGTCGATTCAACATGTCCTGAATGAAAAAACCGTTAATAGGCATTCGGACAACGGCGCGCAATTCACTGAATTTCAGTGAATCCATTTGAGAAGCCGCAAGAAAGAAGCCCAAACAACGAGCCGAGATATATATATATATATATATACATAAATATATATATATAACCAGGTTAAAATCAAGCATCGTGCCAACTCAGCAACATGAAAATGGAACTTAAAGAAAATAAATATGATGGAATAAATAATAAACCGTGACAAATCAATTGCGTCTCTTGCGCGTTCACCGTACACGTTTTTGTGATTTTCTCTTTGCTTTTCGATTATTTTTAGGGGGGATGAAATCTCCAAGCAAGCCACACAGCCACTGACTTTGGTTCTGAGCCATATCTCTCAGCCTCTCCAACCAACAACAATCCTCAACTATTGGGCCTCAACCAAAAAGGCGTGAAGCGCCACCCGTGCCCAACACGTGCATAAAGATCACGATAGGGTACAGGATGGGCAGGCACACGCAACACGTATCCAAGCCACTGAAGGCGACGTAGAACGGTTATCTCAGTCAGAGGATGACTGTCTACACCTTACAAAACACACGACCACACGCCTTGTCATTGATCACCNGATGTTCCCACCACACACGAGCAATCCTTCGGAGACACCGGTGGTCAGACACAGAAAATCACCGGCCATTTGCAACATGAAGAGGCCAAATCTCGCAACCATAAAGCATAAAAATAGGAATTTATGCATTGTAAATCCTTCCCTAGAAGGAAAGCCAGATATCATGGCAGCAAAACAAGTGTCGCAGATTCTCAAAAGCTGTCCTGGCTTTCAGAATTCGGAACTATTGACTACCTCTAACCGATCGCCACAAACGATGAGTGCAGGCACAGTTTCTTGCCAGTCTTGAATAAACACCTTGCATTTTGAAGGTGCAAAGCAAATACCATACACGGATACCTTGATCGCCAAGCGGTCTAACGCGCGTTGGATCACCTGTGCATTATCACTCACAAAAGCGACACCATCACTATAAACCAAATAGTAAACTCTGTTCTCTCAGAGGAGTGCAACTCAACCGTCTAAAAGACCAGATAAAGCGTTCTGTGGAACATGTTCAAGAATTAGAGTGGCCTTGCCACACTCCATTGGACACGACAAAGAGCGGCGAAAGCCGGCCATAAGCCTTAACCCGACACGGAGAATGACGGTACAACTCTTTGGGGAGCGATGCATGCGTCTCAGTCACACTTTTTCTCAATAAACAGTACCGTAGCATCGTCCTGTTAATAAAGCCAAATTCTGCGCGAATATCCTTGTATAGGATGATTGTTGGCCTTTCGAAAGTAAACCGTAGCCTTAATACCAGTCGGAGGCTAAAGGTGCCATCGAAGAATTCACGACCAATGCGAAACCCAGGCTGTTCCTCAACAGTATATCATTCACGCCTGTTGTGCAACCTGCACAGAATGGTGGATGACAGCAGTTTTGACGCTATTTTAATTAGGCAAATGCCGCTATGCTAAATTCAGTCACTTCGCAAGCCCTTTCTGAAGATGGTGACATCTCAGAGGGGAATTCCTCGGAGTGTCAGACATTCTACTTCGAAAAGACCGGGATCGAATATTAAATCCTAAGGGGGATAGGCATTGGTCACCTGCTGCGCTAAGCAGGCTTAACTGGTGATTGCCCTGTCATTAATGGAGGCTCTTTTGTCCGTGAAAGTCGAAAGTCAATAGTACCAGGTGATGTAGTCCAAAAACTACTGGAATTCTCCACAACTTGATGCAAATTACGCTCCAGCAACAGAAAAAGCTAAGGCAAAAGGATTTAAAAACAATGCTACAAGATGGAAGTAAGTTGTAAATAATACGTTCATTACAATGTCATTTTGGTGCCTAGTAAAATTTTGGATAGCACGGAGTACCAAGGTAGTTCTTTCCATCCAGTATATAAAAATAGCTTCAAATGTGCCAGACCAAGACATTCGATGAAAGTTAGCGCACCATCTCCTCCTTTCTTTTTTCTGGAAACTCTGCCCTACATGTAGAGACTGAAGTAATCAGTTGACAAAGTCGACTGGAAACATTAAAATTCGTCACTAAAAATCTCTGAAGTGGCCGTAACTCCCCTGACACTTTAGACAGAATCTTGTGTCCGTCAGCAACCAAGATTATACCAGTAACGTCCACGGAGATTTTATTTTCTCTCAGTAAATTTATGCGTAAGTAATTAAGAGAACTATACACGGCAGTGCAATCAACTAGGCAATCAAAAAGATGTCAGACCAATTAGTCGGTCGGCAACAATCAATTGCTCCACAAACGCGGAGAAAAGTAACCACCGTAACAAAAATATTGGCTGCAACTACTGAACTACAGAGGACAATACAATGTTGCCGAGTGCTAATAAAAAAATTACCTCTTCACCTGCGTAGACACTTCTGTTTAAAGTCTGACTGACAGGTAAGGCGACTAACTAGAGGTTTAAGCGAGCCTCTCTATTCCTTCCATTTTGTTCCTAAATGCATAAGAAGGTAGTTGTTTGAGCACGGTTTTTCGAAATGTACTTTACCGATAACATTTGACTAATCACCTGAAGGCTCGAATTAAATGCAGGCGATTGGATGCGCGATTTTGAAGTGTTATTGGAAGTGTATTCGGTTACTCACATACAAAATTCGTCAGCCTGGGTACTGCACAGAATAGTAGATTCAGAACCGTTGAGTTTGATACAAGTGATCTGAGACCCTTTGCTTTTCGTCTCCTATTTGAAAGTATTCAAAACACTTCGAATTTTGTCCAAGCGACCGGCTGAATGAATGGAGGAATTCAAGAGGCCATATGACACACCTAACACTGCTTTTACTCCCAGATACAGTGTATATAGTTGAAGACCCACTCATTCTGAGTGTATAATGTAAATGTTGGTTTGACTTGACCTGAATTTGGTTTGCATCAGCAAAAGTACGGAAACAAACGTAAGCTTTTTACAACCAATGGAACCAGCTCCTGAAGTTCGCAAACCTAATCGATATACGCTTTTCTCTCACGGCCTTGTAATACTTCCCATTTAGTGCGTGAAATTATTTTTTAATACGCTGCATAAATCAAAGCAGCTTACCAGTTTACCGTGTAACGATGCAGACTTTCCAGATATGACCTGAAGGCCAACCGTTGGCCAGAATGTTGCCCCTCCGATAAGCAAGAATGACAAAAGAAAAGCCTGAAAAGAGGAATCGTGAAGCTTTTCATTATTAAGCTGCAAAAGCAACAAATTTGCAACCATTAACACGAAAGACTGATTTCAACTCACAATATCTCATACACTAATGTTATTATTCATACAGTATCAGGGATTCGGTAAGTGATAAAATCACCACAGTAGTAAAGGAGGGAATTAATTTATTCAACGATTTGTTTGTAACATCGGTGCGCAAGTTGCGGATGGGGATTATCCAGGCAACGTACAGCTACTTATTCCCTGTTGGGAAACAATAACGGTTGTGCGCAAACTGCGGCTCAAAAACGGGACAGGTGGCAGCGAGTTTAACTGCAAAACCTATAGGTGCGCATAGTACTTAACGACTTCATCATCGTTAAGCGTTAAACGAACATCTACATACATACACCATGTCTCGCTACCGTATAACAGAACTGAACGCACTGCGATTTGCGGCCTAGTACACATGACACTTCAACTTCATTGAAATATCAAGCCAACGCCACAAGCGCTTCAGTCCAGCGTAAGCTGCCCGAGCCTTCGGTATACGCATATTTACCTCTACTGCCGAAGCACCGTCTTCAAACAGCTACCAAGGTAAGTGAAATGGTTCACAGTCGTTAGTTCCTCCCCATTCAGCATCAGGTCCGGCTCCAATATCGTCCAGTCCTGCAACAGCACTTTGCAATCTGAAGGTGCAAAGCACATGCCAAACCAATAATACGAACTCGAGATTCTGCCCAGTGCATGTTGGGGATTGCCAGCGGAATCGAACAGGCACACGACGTCGTCTGCCTCTTACAGATTACATAGCTTACCTCTAGTTCATAGTTCGAGTACTACATCCCAGAGACCTTCCAGGGAATATTCCATCACCTCGTCCATGACGAAGTTGAACGAGAATAAAGAGATGGGACACCCTTGTCGTACGCCACTAGTCGTTTCGAATGAACTTGATAGTTCGCCGTACACATTCACGCGACCATAGGTATGAGAGTGCAATGCTCGCAATGGGTTCACAAACTTCGTTGGCATACCACTCCGGTAGAGAGCACTGAATAGGGCTGTCCGACCCACTGAGTCGAATGCACCTTTCAAACCCAGAAAGACTACGATCGTAGGACGGCGGTGCGTGTGGCACGTTTCGACTATCTGCCGAAGAGTGAATATTTGGTCGATGCAACCTCGACCTGGCCGAAATCCGGCCTGTTGTTCGCGGATATTACTCTCGCGAATTGGTGTCAAACGGTGCAGCATTATCGAAGCTAACACCTTAGTAACTATCGGAATTAAACTAATCCCACGATGATTGCAGAAGTCACTCCGTGTACCCTTCTTGATGACGGGTATAATCAGTGACTCACCCCACGATAGCGGGATACGCACCTCGTTCCCAATATCACGAAGCAAGGAGGTAAGTGATTTCACCAGCACTTCTCTACCCAATTTGAAAAGAACTGGGGGAAGCTTGTCGGG
>LUCM01011483.1:46696-49196 GCA_008360955.1 Fasciolopsis buskii
GTGACGATGATGATGATGTTGTTGATGGTGATCATGATGATGATGATGATGATGATGATGATGATGATGATGTTGATGATGATGATGATGATGATGATGATGATGATGGTGGTGATAATGATAATTTTGATGTGGATGTTGATGATTATTATGATGATTATGATGTAGCAGATGTTGCTGATGATGATGATTACGATCATGCTCATGATGACGGTGACGATGATGATGATGTTGTTGATGGTGATCATGATGATGATGATGATGATGATGATGATGATGATGATGATGATGATTATGATAATGATGATGATGATTATGTTGATGATGATGATAACGATGAAGTTGATGACGAAAATCATGTTGAATTTGGTGTTCGTGAAGATGATGAAGATGACGATGATGATGATTTTGATGATTAAGCTGTTGATGATTATGATGATGTTGATGGTGATGATGACGATGATGATGATGACGATGATGATGATGATGATAATGTTGATGATGAAGTTGAAGTTGAAGTTGATGATGATGATGATGATTATGATGATAATGATGACGATGATGATGATGTTTATGATACTATTTTTGATGATGAGGACGATGATGATATTGGTGATGATAAAGACGTTGATGATGATGTTGATGATGATGATGATGATGATTATGATGATGATGATGATTATGTTGATGATGATGATAACAATTATGTTGATGACGAAAATGATGTTGATGTTGATGTTCTTGAAGATGATGAGAATGACGATGATGATGATGATGAAATTGTCCATGGTGATTATGATGATCATGATGAAGATGACGATGATGATGATGACGATGATGATAAACATGATGATCATGGTGTTAATGTTGATGTTGAAGATGATGATGATTAGGATGATGAGGATGATAATGTTGATGACGGTGATGATAAGAATGATGATGATGATAGTAAAGTTGATGATGATGATGATGATGTTGATGATGAAGATGTTGATGATGATGATGATAATGAAGTCGAAGATGATGAAGTTGATGATCATAAACATGAGGTTGATGATGATGGTGATCATTATGTTGCTGATTATTTTAATATTATTTTGATGATGATTATGTTGAAAATGATGATGATGATGATGATGATGTTGATGATGAAGATGATGAAGATGATGAAGATGTTGATGAAGATGAGGATGTTGATGATGATGTTGATGATGTTGATGTTGAAGAAGATGATGATGATGACGTTGATGAAAATGATTACGTTGATGAAGACGATGGTGATGATGATGATGAGGATGATGATGAAGTTGATGATGATGATGATGATGCAGTTGATGATGATGCTGATGATGACGATGATGATGATTATGATGATGAGTATGATGATGGTGATGATGATGATGAAGTTGATGATGATGATGATGATGATGATGATATTAATGTGGATGATGATGATGATAATGATGATGATGATGATTATGATGATTTTGAGGATTATGATGATGATGATGTTGAATATGATAATGACGCTGATGTTGAAGATGATGATGATGATGAAGATAATAATGATGATGATCATGATGATGCTGTTGATGATGATGATGATGATGATGATGATGATGATAATTATGATTATGATTAGGTCGATTTTAAACATTATGATGATGATGATGAAATTGTTGATGATGATGACGTTGAAGTTGATGATGACGCTGATGATTATGATGATGTTAATGATAATGATGTTAATGATGATGATGTCCATGATGATAATGATGATGTTGTTGATGATGTTGATGAAGTCGATGATGACGATTATGATGATAATGATGTTTATGATAATGTTGATGATGATGATGATGATGATGCTGATGATGTTGTTGTTGCGGGTTTTGACGATGATGATGATGATGATGATGATGATGATATTATGGTTGGTGATGATGATGAATAGGAAATTGATGATGATGATGATGATGCTGATGATGATGATGATGAATTTGATGTTGAAGATGTTGATGATGATGTAGATGATGATGTTGAAGATGATGATAATGATGATGGTGATGTTAATGGTGATGACCAAAATAATGATGTTGATGAAGAAGTTGATGATATTGAAGTAAATGATGATTATCATGATGGAGATGATGATGAAGATGACGATGGCATTGAAGACGATGATGATAATTATGCTTATGTGGATGGTGATGGTGATGATGATAATGATGATCATGATCATGATGTTGATGATGAGGACGATGTTGATGATGCTGATGATGTTGATGATTATGATGAAGATGATGATGATGATGATGATGTTGATGATGATGTTGATCACGATGATGATGTTTATGTTGAAGATTATTATGATGATGATGATGATGATGATGATGATGTTGATCACGGTGAGGATGTTGATGTTGAATATGAAGATGATGATCATGATGATTTTGATGATGAAGATGAGGATGATGATGATGATATTGATGATGTTGAT
>LUCM01011483.1:51696-64196 GCA_008360955.1 Fasciolopsis buskii
GATGATGATGAGGATGAAGATGATGATGATGATGATGATGAAGACGAAGTTGATGATGATCATGTTGTTGATTCTGATGATGCAGATGGTGATAATGATGATGATGATGTTGATGATAATGTTCATGATCATGATTTTGATGATGATGATGTTGTTTACAATGATGATGACGATGATGTTGATGATGATGATGATGGTGATAAAGATGATGATGACGATGATGATGATGATGTTGACGATGATAATAATAAAGATGATGATGATGATGATAATGATGAGGACATGGCTGATGATGGTCATGATATTGATGAAGATGCTGATGATGATGATGATGATGAATATGATAATGGTGATGAATATGAAGTTTATGATGCTGATGATAATAATGATGTTGATGATGATGATGATGTTGATGATGATGATGATGATGATGATGATGATGTTGATGATGTTGAAGATCATGATAACGATGATGATGATGAAGATGATGATGATGATGATGACGATGATGTTTTTGTTGCAGACCTTGAATATGATGATGATGATGATGATGATAATGGTTATGATGATGTTGCTGTTGATGATGATGATGATGGTGTTGTCGAAGATGATGAAGTTGATGATCATCATGATAATGATGTTGATGTTGATGATGAGGATGATGATGTTGATGATGATGATGATGATGATGATGAGAATGATGATAAGGATGATGATGATTTTGATGATGATGATGATGACGGTGATGATGATGATGAATATGATGATGATAACGATTATGATGAAGATGATAATGATGATGATGGTGATGATCATAAGTATGATGGCGATGATGATGGTGATGGTGATGTCGATGTTGTTGATGATGAAGATGATGATTTTGATGATGATGATGATGATGATGATGATGATGATGATGTTGACGATGATGATGATGAACATGATGACGACGACGACGAATATGATGATGACGATTATGATGATTATAATGATGATGATTATGATGTTGAATGATGATGATGACGACGATGAGAACGGTGCTGATGATGGTGATGACGATAATGATGATGATTTATTGTTGACGATCATGAAGATGATGAAGATGATGATGACAATGATGATGATGTTGATTATAATGAGCATGATCATGATCATGATGATGATGATGAGGTGTACGATAATGACAATGATGATGATGATGATATTGATGTTGAAGATGACGATGATGTTGATTATTATGATGATGATGATGATGATGATTCTGATTAGAATGATGATATGACGATGATGATGATGATGATGTTGATGATGATAAAGATAATGATGATGATGATTATAAGGATGATGACGATGATGACGATGATGGTGATGTCGATGATTTTGTTGATGATGATGATAATGATTATTTTGTTGTTGATGATGATTATGATGATGATGATGATGATGTTGATGCTGATGATGATGATGATGAAGATGAAGTCGAAGATTATGATGATGTTAATGAATATGATGTTGATGATGATGATTAATAAAATGATGATGATGATGATGATGATGATGGTGATGATAATGATGTTGATGAAGATGATGATGACGAGTATGATGATAATAATTATGGTGACGATGATGATGTTGATCATGAAGATGTATATGATGATGATGATGATGACAATAAGAATGATGGTGATGCTGATGATGATGATTTTGATGAAGATGATGAAGATGATGATGACGTTAATGACGATGATGCGGATGAGGATGAATAATATGATGACTAGGATGATGACGATGATGATGATGATGATGATGATGATGATGATGCTGATAATCATGTTGACGAACATGAAGATGATGATGATGATGTTTTCAATGATGAAGGCAATGATGATGATGATGATGATGATGAGCATGATGATGATTATGATGATGATGTGGATGTTGATGATGATGAAGATAATGATGATGATTATGTTGATGATGATGATGATGTTGATGATGATGGTGATGATGAAAATAATGAATATGACAATGATGGTGTTGATAATGGTGATGATGATGATGATGATAATTTTGATCTTGATATTGATGATGATGATGATGTTGATGATGATGATGATTAAAAGGATGATGCTGATGATGATGAAGAGCATGATGAAGGTAATTATGATGATGATGATGATGATCACGAGGATGATGTTAATGATTATCACAATGATGATGATGATGATGTCGATGATGTATTTGTTGATGTTTTTTAGGACGATGTTGATGATTTTGATGTTCAAGTTGATAATGATGATGCTGTTGATGATGATGAATACGACGATGATGATGATGATGGTAATGATGATGATGAGGATGTTGTTGTTGTTGATTGTGCATATGATGATCCTGATGATGATGATAATGATGATAATGATGATGATTATGTTGTTGATGATGATGATGTTGATGTGGGAGATGATGATGGTGATGATGATGATGATGATGGTGATTATGATGATGAGGATGATGATGGAGATAATCATGATGATGATAAAGATAATGCTGTTGATGATGACCATGACGACGATGATGATGATGATGGTAATGATGATGATGATAATGAGGTTGTCGTTGCTGATTCTGTATATGATGATCCTGATGTTGATGATGATGAGGATGATGATAATGATGATGATGTTGATGATGTTGATGTGGGAGATGATGATGATGATGAGGATGATGATGATGATGATGATGATGCTGAGGATGATGTGGATGATGATGATGAGGATGATGATAAAGATAATGATGATGATGAAGATGATAACGATGATGATGATGAGGAGGAGGAGGATGATGATGATGATGATGCTGAGGATGATGTTGATGATGATGATGATGATGATGATGATAATGATGATGATATCTATGATGATGTTGATGATGATGATGATGTTGATGATGATGATGTTTATGATGATTTTGATGATGATGACAATGGTGATGTTGATTTTCAGTTTGATGATTTTGACGACGATGATGTTGATGATAATGATGATGATAATGATGAAGTAGACGGTGATGATAATGATGATGATGTTGATGATGATGATGACGATTATGAATATGTTGAAGCTAATGTTGATGATGGTGATAATTAAGTTGATGATGCTGACGTTAAAGATGATTATTAAGATGATGTTGATGATGATAATGATGATGTCGACGATGAGGATGATGATGTTTTTGTTATTGAAGAGGATAATCATTATGATGAAGATGATGTTGATACTAATGAGGATTATGACGATGTTGTTGAATATGAGGATGATCATGTTTATGAATATGATGCTGTTGATGATGAAGATGATGACGACGATTGCGATGATGCTTATGATGATTATGATGATGATGATGATGATGATGATGATGATGATGATGATGATGATGATGATGATCATGATCATGATCATGATGTTGATGATGATAATGATGATGATGAGGATTAGGAGGATGATGATGATGATGATGTTGATAATGAGGATGACTATGTTGATGTAGATGATGATGAAGTGGATGATAAAGATGATGATGATGATGATGCTGATGACGAATTTTGTGTTGATGATGATGATGATGATGATGTTGGTATTACTGTTGATGATGATTATGATGATGATGGTGATGATTATGATGAAGATGTTGATGATAACGATGATGATGAAGATGATGATGATGATGATGATGATTTTGATGATGATGGCGACGATACTGATTATGAAGAAGTTGATGAAGATGAGGATGATGATGATGACGATAATGATGATGATGAAAATGTTGATGATGATGAAGATGATCATAATGATGATGAGGATGATAATGAAGAGGATGATTATGATATTGATGGTGATATTTTTTTATTGATGCTGATGACGAAGATGATGTTGATGATGATGATGATGATGAAGGTGATGTTGAATAGCATTAAGGTGATGATGATGATGAGTATGATGATGATGATGATGATGATGTTGATGATGATAATGATGTTCATTTTGAAGTTGATGATAATGACGATGATGAAGATGATGATGATTTTAATGATGATGATGTTGATGATGAGGAAGTTGATGATGATGTTGATTATGATGATGATGTTGATGTTGATGATGATGGAGATGATTATAATGATAATGAAAATGATGATGATGATGATGATGATAATGATTATAATTATGATGATGATAATCATTATGACAATGAAGATGATGAATGATGATGATGATGATGATGATGTCGATGATCATGAATGTGAACATGATCATGGTGATAATGATGATGTTGACGATGATGATGATGATAATGATGATGATGATGATGATGGTGATGATGATTATGATGATGATGATGATGACGATAATGATGATGTTGATAATTATGATGATGATGATGATGATGATGATGTTTATTATGTTGATGATGGTGATGATGATGATGATGATGATGATGGCGATGATGATAATGTTGCTGCTTATTTTGCAGCAGATTTTGATGATGATGATGATTATAAGGACGATGATGAAAATGATGATGATGATGATGTTGATGATGATTTTGATGATGATGATGATGATGTCGATAATGACGATGATGATGAAGATGATGACGTTGATGATGAGGATGATGATAATGATGATGGTGAATGTGATGATGATGTTGATGATGTTGATGAACAAAATTATTACGATGAGGATCATGAGATGTTAATGATGATGATGATATTGTTGATGATGATAATGATGATGATGATGATGATGAAGATAATGACGATGATGATTATGATGATGATGATTATAGTGATGATGATTGTGATTATGTTGATAATGATGATGATGATAATGAAGTTGATGTTGAATATGACGATTATGATTTTGATGATGATAATGATGTTGATGATGACGATGTTGATGAAGATGATAAAGATGATGATGCTGATGATGATGATGATGATGATGATGATGATGATGATGTTGATGATGACTGTGACGTAGATTATGATGTTGATGATGATGAGCATGATGATGATTATGATCTTGGTGATGATGATGATGATGATTAAGATTTTGATGAACATGATGATGATGTTGATAATGATGATGATGATGATGATGATGATGATGAAAATGATGATGATGTTCTAGTAGTTGATGATAAAGATGATGATGATGATGATGATGATGTTCTTGAAGATGATGATGGTGATGATGCAGATGTATATCATGTTGATAATGTTGATGATGATGATGATGTTGATGATGATGATGATATTGACGATGATGATATAGATGATAATCATTGTGTTGTAGCGAAGATGATGGTGCTCACGATCAAGATGACGATGAAAATGATGTTGATGAGAATGATGATGATGATGATGATGATGTTGATGAGGATGATGATAATGATGATGATGAATTTGATGATGATGATGATGATGATGATAATGAAAATGACAATGATTATGATGATGATGATGAAGATGATGATGATAATGATGATGATAAATATGATAATATTGATGATGATGATGATGAAGATTTTGATCATTATGATGATGATGATGATGGTTATGATGACGATGATGATGATGATGATGAAGACGACGATTATTATTATTTTGATGATTATGTGGAAGATGATGATTTCGATGATGATGATGATGAGGATCCAGATGATGTTGACAATGACGATGATGATGATAATGATGATGACGATAATGAAGATGATGATGATGATGATGACGATGATGATGCTGTTGATCACGAATATGATGAAGTTGATTATTATTCTATTGATGATGATGTTGATGAAGAATAGGATGATGGTAAAAAAATTATGATGAAGATGCTTACGACCATGATGATGATGTAGATGATGATGATGATGATGATGATGATGATGATGATGATGTGGTTGATGACATTGAAGATGATGAATTTGATGATGATGTTGATGATAATGATGATGATGATGATGATGTTGTAGATGATGATGTAGATGATGATGATGATGATGATGATGATGATGATGATGATGTGGTTGATGACATTGAAGATGATGAATATGATGATGATGTTGATGATAATGATGATGATGATGATAATGATGTTGATGATGATGATGATGATGATGTCTATGATGATGATGGTGATGATGATGATGATGATGATGTGGATAAATATGATGATGATTATCTTGATGATGATGAAGATGATAATGATGATGATGATGATGAAAATGATGATGACGATTATGAAGACGATGATGATGAAGAGGCAGTTTATACTGATAATGACGATGATGATGATTGTGATGACGATGTTGATGATGTTGATGATGATGATGAAGAGGAAATGATAATGATGAGGATGATGACGATGATGATGATGATGAAGATGATGATGTGGTTGATGACATTGATGATGGTGATTATGATGATGATGTTGATGATTATGTTGATGATGATAATGACGATGATGATGATGATGATGAAGATGATGATGATGAGGATGTTGATGAAGATGGCGATGATGATGTTGATGATAATGACGATGAATTTGATGATGATAATGACGATGACGTAGAGGATGAACTTACTGTTGATGATGTTGATGATGATGATTATGTTGATGTTGATATTGATAATGTTGCAGATGGATATGATGATATTGATTATGATGATGATGATGATGAATATGATGATGATGATGTTGACGATAATGATGATGACAATGATGAAGATGATGATGATGATGATGATGTTGACAACGATGATGAAGATGATGATGATGATGATGTCGATGATGATGATGATGTTGATGATGATTATGATGATTATATTGATCTTGCAGATGATGATGTTTTTGACGATGATGACGATGTTGATGCAGATATATATGCTGAAGTTAATGTCGATTTTGATGTAGAGGATAATGGCGAAATTGATGATGATGATAATGACGAAAATGATGATGATTTTGATGAAGATGATGATGAAGATGATGATGTTTATAACGATGTCAATGATGATGATGATGAAGATGTTGATGATGATGATGATGACGATTATGATGAAGATGATAATGATTATGATGATGATGATTAGGTTGATGATGATGATGATGATGATGAAAATGATGATGACGATGATGATGACGATGATGATGACGAGGAAGATGATGCTGATACTGATGATGATGATGATGGTGATGATGATGATGATGATAATAATAATTTTGATGATGATGATGATGGTGATGATGATGATGAATACGATGATGATGATGTTGATGTTGATGACGATGATGATGATGAAGATGGTGATGATGAAAAAGGATGATGTTGATAATGATGATGATGATGATGATGATGACGTCGATGATGATGATGATGATGATGATGACGATGATGATGATCATGAAGATTACGATGACGATGATAAGGCTTTTGATGACGATGATAATGATTTTGATGTTGATGATAATGATGATAAAGATGACTATGATGATGATGATGAAGAAGCTGTTGCTGATTAAGTTGATGAAGATGATGCTGATGATGATGATGATGATGATGATTATAATGATGACTTTGACGAAAATGATGATGATGATTATGACGAAGAATATGCTGATTATTATTATTATTAAATTTATGATCATGATGTTGATGAAGATGATGATGATGATGTTGATGTTGATGATGATGATGATGATGAGGAGGAAGATGATGAAGAAAAAGTATGATGTTGATAATGATGATGATGTTGATGTTGATGATGATGATGCTGATGATGATGAAGATGGTGATGATTAAAAAGGATGATGTTGATAATGATGATGACGATGACGATGATGATCACGTTGATGATGATGATGATGATGATGATGACGATGATGATGATCATGAAGATTACGATGACGATGATAATGCTTTTGATGACGATGAAAATGATTTTGAAGTTGATGATAATGATGATATAGATGACGATGATGATGATGATGAAGAAGCTTTTGCTGATTAAGTTGATGAAGATGATGCTGATGATGATGATGATGATGATGATTATAATGATGACTGTGACGATAATGATGATGATGAGTATGACGATGGTTATGCTGATTATTATTATTAAATTTATGATCATGATGTTGATGAAGATGATGATGATGGTTACCATAAAGACCATGATGATGCTCACGTAGATGATCATGATAAAATGATGAAGATGATGATGTTAATGATGAAGTTGATAAATTTGATGATGATGAAGATGATGATGATGATGATGATGATGATGATGTTGTTTATATTATTGTTGATGATGTTTATGATGGTGATGATGATGATGATTATGATAATGATGTTGATGATGATGATGATGATGATGATCATGATAATGATGATGATGAATATGGTGATAGTGATGATGACAATAATAATGATGGAGACGCTGATGATGATGATTTTGATGAAGATGATAATTACGATGATGATGTTCATGACGATGATGCGGATGAGGATCAATAATATGATGACTAGGATGATGACGATGATGATGATGATGATGATGATGATGATGATGCTGATAAACATGTTGACGAACATGAAGATGATGATGATTACGTTTTCAATGATGAAGGCAATGATGATGATGATGATGATGATGAGCATGATGATGATTATGATGATGATGTGGATGCTGATGTTGATGAAGAAAATGATGATGATTATGTTGATGATGATGATGATGTTGATGATGATGGTGATGATGAAAATAATGAATATGACGATGATGGTGTTGATAACGGTGATGATGATGATGATGAAAATTTTGATCTTGATATTGATGATGATTATGATGTTGATGATGAAGATAATGATGATGATGATGATCATAATGAGAATGATGTTGATGATGATGAAGACGACGTTGATGATGAAGATGGTAATGATGATGATGAGGAGGATGTTGTTGTTGTTGATTTTGCATATGATGATCCTGATGATGATGATAATGATGATGATGATGATAATGTTGTTGATAATGATGATGTTGATGTGTGAGATGATGATGGTGATGATGATGATGATGATGGAGATTATGATGATGAGGATGATGATGGAGATAATTATGATGATGATAATGATAATGATGATGATGATGATGATAATGATGATGATGATGAGGAGGAGGAGGAGGAGGATGATGATGATGACGACGATGATGTTGTTGATGATGATGATGATGACGGTGTTGACGATGATGATGACTATGATGATGTCGATGATGACCATGATCATTATGTCGATGAATATGTTGATTTTAATGTAGATGTTCATTTTGATGATGATGATGAAGATAATAATGA
Source organism: Fasciolopsis buskii (assembly GCA_008360955.1). Taxonomy (NCBI): domain Eukaryota; kingdom Metazoa; phylum Platyhelminthes; class Trematoda; order Plagiorchiida; family Fasciolidae; genus Fasciolopsis; species Fasciolopsis buskii. The sequence goes on from LUCM01011483.1 coordinate 61,113, forward strand.
TGATGTTGATGATGATGATGTTGATGATGATGATGTTTATGATGATGAAGATGATGATGAAGATGATGATGTTGATCTTGAATTTGATGATTTTGACGATGATGTTTTTGATGACGATGATGATGATAATGATGATGATGAAGCTGTTGATGATAATGATGATGATGATGATGACGAAGATCATGATGATGAAGATGAAGGGGATGATGATGCTGACTATGATGATGTTAATGATGATCATGATGAAAATGATGACGTTGATGATGATGATGAAGATGATGGTGATGGTGATGACGAAGTAGATGATGATGATGCTGAGGATGATGTTGATGATGATGATGATGATGATAATGATAATGATGATGATGAAGATGATAAGGATGATGATGATGATGATGTTGAGGATGATGATGAGGAGGAGGATGATGATGATGATGAGGCTGAGGATGATGTTGATGATGATGATGGTGATGATGCTGATAATGATGATGATAGATATGATAATGTCGATGATGATGATGAAGATTATGTTGATCAGTATGTTGATTTTAATATCGATGATCATCATGACGATGATGAAGAAGATAATAATGATGATGTTGATGATAATGATGTTGATGATGATGATGTTTATGATGATTATGATGATGATGACGATGATGATGTTGATTTTCAACTTGATGATTTCGACGACGATGATGTTGATGATAATAATGATGATGAAGATGAAGTAGACGATGATGATAATGATGATGATGCTGACGATGATGATGACGATTGTGAATATGTTGGAGCTAATGTTGATGATGATGATGATTAAGTTGATGATGATGACGTTGAAGATGATTATTAAGATGATGTTGATGATGATAATGATGATGTCGACGATGAGGATGATGATGATTTTGTCATTGAAGAAGATAATCATTATGATGAAGATGATGTTGATGATTATGATGCTGTTGATGATGAAGATGATGACGACGATTATGATGATGATTATGATGATGATTTGGATGATGTTGATGATGATGATGATGATGATGATGATGCTGATGATGATAATGATGTTCATTTTGAAGTTGATGATAACGACGATGATGATGATTATGATGATTTTAATGATGATGATGTTAATGATGAGGAAGTTGATGATGATGTTGATTATGATGATGATGTTCATGTTGAGGATGATGGAGATGATTATAATGATAATGACAATGATGATGATGATGATGATGATGATTGAATTAATGATGATGTTGATGATGAGGAAGTTGATGATGATGTTGATTTTGATGATGATGTTGATGTTGAGGATGATGGAGATGATTATAATGATAATGACAACGAAGATGATGATGATGATGATGTTGAAAATGATGGTGATGATGACGATGAGGATGATGATGATGTCGATGATCATGAACGTGAACATGACCATGGTGATAATGGTGATGATGGCGATGGTGATGATGATTATGATGATGATGATGATGACGATAATGATGATGTTGATAATTATGATGATGATGAAGATGATGACGATTTTGGTGATGATGATGTTGATGATGATGATGGTGTTGACGATGATGATGACTATGATGATGTCGATGATGACCATGATCATTATGTCGATGAATATGTTGATTTTAATGTCGATGTTCATTTTGATGATGATGATGAAGATAATAATGATGATGTTGATGATGATGATGTTGATGATGATGATGTTTATGATGATGATGATGATGATGAAGATGATGATGTTGATCTTGAATTTGATGATTTTGACGATGATGTTTTTGATGACGATGATGATGATGATGATAATGATGAAGCTGTTGATGATAATGATGATGATGATGACGACGAAGATCATGATGATGATGATGATGGAGATGATGATGATGCTGACGATGATGATGTTAATGATGATCATGATGAAAATGATGACGTTGATGATGATGATGAAGATGATGGTGATGGTCATGACGAAGAAGATGATGATGACGATAATGATGATGATGATGATGATGAGGACGATAACGAAGAAGATGATGATGATGCTGATGATGGTGATGATGATGATGATGATGATTATAAGGATGATGCTGATGATTAGGATGAGATTGATGAAGATAATTATGATGATGATGATGATGTTGATGATGTATTTGTTGTTGATTTATATGATGACGATGATGAATTTTATGTTGAAGATGATAAAGATAATGCTGTTGATGATGACCATGACGACGATGATGATGATGATGGTAATGATGATGAAAATGATGATGAGGTTGTCGTTGCTGATTCTGTATATGATGATCCTGATGTGGATGATGATGGTGATGATGAAAATGATGATGATGTTGATGATGTTGATGTGGGAGATGATGATGATGATGATGATGATGATGATGTTTATGATGATGTTGAGGATGATGATGATGATGATGATGTTGAGGATGATGATGAAGAGGAGGCTGATGATGATGATGATGCTGAGGATGATGTTGATGATGATGATGATGCTGATAATGATAATGATGATGATGAAGATGATAAGGATGATGATGACGATGATGTTGAGGATGATGATGAGGAGGAGGATGATGATGGTGATGATGCTGAAGATGATGTTGATGATGATGATGATGATGATGATGATGCTAATGATGATGATAGATATGATGATGTCGATGATGATGATGAAGATTATGTTGATGAGTATGTTGATTTTATTTATCGAAGATCATCTTGATGATGATGAAGAAGATAATAATGATGATGTTGATGATGATGATGCTGCTGATGATGATGATGACGATTATGAATATGTTGAAGCTAATGTTGATGATAATGATGATTAAGTTGATGATGATGACGTTGAAGATGATTATTAAGATGATGTTGATGATGATGATGATGATGTCGACGATGAGGATGATGATGATTTTGTTATTGAAGAAGATATTCTATATGATGAAGATGATGTTGATGATTATGATGCTGTTGATGATGAAGATGATGACGACGATTATGATGATGATTATGATGATGATTATGATGATGATGAGG
>LUCM01011484.1:0-47551 GCA_008360955.1 Fasciolopsis buskii
ACATTTTCTTTAATTCTGTACATTTTTTTTACTCCGATTCTTTGCCTTTCCCCCATGTTGTTAGAAACCAAGATGGTATTTTTCTATTAAACGGCTTCAGATGAGTTGGAAATGACCTTTAAGATGGCCAACTGCTTGGTGGCGATCTTGCTTTTGAATAGACCTTATTCATTCAATTATTTTTGGGTTAACAAGAAAATGCTTGGTTAAAGTAACAGAGCAGTCAACGTGTGCCAAACGCCTGCGCGCATTAGGAACGATGCCGCTGACCACAACTTCTATGATTTTCTGACTTAAACGAGTACGAAAAACGACGGTTGGCTTACAGTCAACAAAATACCAGAAGACAGAACTAAAGGTAAAATCTTTACTTTTGTATAGAGGAATTATATGGCAGATCCATTTGGACCTGCAAAACGAGACTTGCATGTTTGGGCGCGGAATCTTGCGCATGACATCGGAGGAATCAAGGATGTTCAAGTGACCACGGAATTCACTGTTTGAGCAAGATGCTCAATGAGAAGGCGTCCTGAAACGATAAAAGTCCGTGCTTACGGATGACCCATGAGGTCAAACGCGATGCCGGATGCTCTTTTTCTCGGATTTAATAGAGAGAAAACTAACTGAAATCGAAAAGGAATGCGATAAATTTGTCATCAGCGATGACTGAGAGGCTGCAGCCCATATGTGTAGAGTACGATTGGTCTATCAAGAAAAATTCAAGGGGAAGTCTAATTACAGCAATGTCATTGACATTGTGAAGCTAGATATATTTTCTACGCAAATTAGATATGCGAAATGCCCTATGGTTTACTGGTAAAACTGTCCGGATGCAAACGTGACCCACCTAATTATGTTTGATGGCACCCAAAACGGAGGTCCCCTTCCAGGTCCTGTGCCACGCTTGCAGTACTCTGCCGGATACATAAGAACAAGTCCTCCGAACCGGCCGTTCTCTTTCAATGGAGCGACGTAAAGCAAAGCATGCTGTGGTGGAGCTTGACATCAAACCCCACCGGTGTGCTTATCCAGATAGAGAAACGAACCCAAAGGGCACCCGACGCCAAAGGGAACAGAGGCCACTGGTAAACGAAACTCCTTTGGTCTTAAAGGCAATGGGGTTAACGCCAAGTTTGCACCAATGGGAGAGGAGTTAAATAAGTAAATGGCGTGTGTTTCTTGACTTCACAGAGGCATGCGCAGAGCAAGGCCGGATTTGTATAAGGAAGTCGCAGTAGAAATACGAAAGACAGCAACCAGATATGAGAATGCAACGTGTCTGTTCTCCCATGATCAAAATCTGCAATGTGATAGGTAACGCAAGAGTTTTCTAGTTTCAGCTCGAAGCTCGATAGTCCTTCTCCAGGACTTTCCGTGGTTTATTTTCAGTCCTGCACTGCAAGTCATTCCATGTATAAATGCGTATCCAGGGTGCAAAATTCAGCTGGAGAGCGATGGCGGGCGTCACCGACTGGCATTGACGCCTAATTCACATCCACTAGACGGCCATGTTCTGCGAACAGTCCAATCCTGGGATGGCATTTGTCCATCCTCTGTAAGGTTGAGCTCGTGTAGGTGCTTTCCATAGCTCCTCTGTCTGACCTTAATTTTTCGTGTTACATGTACATATATTTTTCGCAGCTGCTGGGGGTGGCTTGTTCTTCCTACGTTTGGAGTTGCTGAAGTAAACATGCCGCGGTCATTCAAGGATTTTGCCTGCACCGACTAAAAAAGACCAAGCTGGGGATATGCAAACACGGGGAGGACGGTCGCTTATGTCGCATGGCACGGGCACGTATGTATGAATTCACCATCTTCTACGCCATACCTTTCTTTCATTTTCGAGTGCCCCTTGAAACCTGTTGATGTGGACTGGTTTGTTGCATAGGCGAATCAGACTGTCTACCTGAGGTGGACAATTTTTTAATGTAACTGGGCCGAGTATTCAGGGGAATAGAGTTCACCAGTTTCAAGTAAGCAGGTGGGTGGAGATCAATATAGGTAGTTTGGAATAGCACAATAAACCTCGAGTGTGTCCTAGGATGAAAGGTCTGCGAGAAAAGAAACTGGTTCTGATAATACCAGGCATTGAGGCAGGTAAACAAATCGAAGAGGAAAGGATCCCGGGTGAACGCCAGTATAAGAAGGATTTATCGCGGTTATACCTGCCATAAAATCTAGCATCCTTCTGTTATCACAAAACACATGCGGTGTTGTTGATGGAGATCTAGGTTTTGAAGACCTCACCGCGGTAACTGCCAAAATTCTAAACTAACTTCGCTCCCCTGAGTCTCCGAAAGATACAGGTTGTAAATACAAATAGATGTTGGTAGAGTTAACAGTCTCCGGACTTCATTTTTAAGTCTATGTTTGAAGACAACAGGAGACGTAACTGTTGGGCACTGAATTCCGCAGGAAGAATAATTAACGGTGAAACCTCTTCTCTAATGCCTGTTCTTGCTACGTCAGTTGTGACGACGCGTTTAGTGCTTCAAAGTGAGTAGGGAGATTGATTTCTAAATTAACGAGCTGAAATGCAACTGCTGCCGTTGGTGAGACTATTGAAGAATATTAACTTTGCCTTCGTAAGCCGGAGCAGTAGAGGTTCATGATTCAGCAATTTAAAAGATTCCTTGTAACTTCGGTTTGACGAAGTGCCTACTGACTGCTCTGTAAATGCTCGCTGAACGACAGTGATTGCAGGTCTTTCGCACCAGATTACAAAGCAGATTACAGAACAATATTCTAGATTTGGTCTGACGTGTGTTTTGACGAGTTTCAGTTCACTTCAGTCTAGCTTATAGTGGCTACTTAGCAACCAAACTATTTTATTGGCTTTCGCAAGTTGAGTAAGTGCGTTTTCCGAAAAGTCAAATCCACAGGAGTAGTTTCGACCCAAGTCTCGAACCTTGTTGATAATAAAGAGGATTTGGCTCCAACTTTTGAGCCTCCATTTGGATAAAGTGCACTTGCAGCACGGGACGCGGATCTCTTTGGGTGAGCAGGTCATCGTTTATTTGTTGGCCCAAGTGTTGGAGGACATTAGGTCATGGATTAGTTCGGCGACGGCAGAGCCTAAAACCTTAGGTTGTAAAGCGTAAACGATTTCGGTGTCATCGGCGAATGGGAACGAAACAACATTTTTGACTACTTTGAAGACGTCATATTTATTTAAGTGAAACGGTAGGAGCCACTGTCTTGGATTGCACCACTAGTTACTGGCCCGGGGTGGGATGCGAAACTATTTACCTGCCGCAATTAATTGTTGGATGAAAGATGGGACGTAGTCCATGGGAGCATACGGTCGGTGATCCCACGGGATTTGATCTTGTTTATCAGCCTACGGTGGGATGCCGTATCAGAGAATTTTGTTATAACCAAGGAGATCACTCTCACCCACTTTTCGGCGTTAGCAGCGGTTGTGACTGTATTTCGGTCGTCAGCCATACACGTAGCGCAAGACTTCTTCCGGAAAAAAACACGTTGACCGTTGTTGACAAGTTTGTAGTCCATAAGATATGCCGTGAGCTGCTTTTTCGTCAAGCGCTCCATTATTCCAGAGCAACTGTTGGTTGGTTGATCGGTCTATAATAAGCTGGCTCATATCATGTGCTTTTCCCGTGTATTGGGACTATGATAGACGTTTTTCACTGGGAGGAAAAAGTACCGCAGAGAGGTTGAATATGTTTGCCGACAGTACGAAAATATCTCCCCCAGCTTGTGTGAAGATGGCTGGGGTAAGGCGTCTGGCCCAGGATGTCAGCTGTCTTCTATTTTTTTCTCAGCAACGGAGCTATTTCTTTCGGTAATAAAGAAACTATTTAGAAAGTTTCCGGGCTCAGGCATGGCGGACAGGTGGTTCGAAGATTATTGCCAAATGCCCAGGCGATTTCTTGAAGGTTGTGTAGATAAGTGCAGTTGTAGGTAACGTGGTGGGTAGGAGTATTGGAGAGCCTCGTGTGGTTGGTCTTTGAGCTGCTTGTGGGTTGAGCTGTTTGAGAGCACACAATTCTTGCATTTTACTACGACAGTTTATTATCTTTTCCGATTGTTTTGACAGGCGATTGAGTCGTAACAACAAAGCAAATTCACTGGTTCCAAGAAAGATTAACCGAAATTTGTCGACTACGCAGCTTAGTCGGTCCTGGCTGAGCATTGGGTGTTTTTTACCGGCGTGATATTTCCAAGACATTTGTGCAGGAATGCGTTGCCATTCGCACCTCAATTGCTTGGAAGAAGCAGTCCAAACTATACGTGCACGGTGAACATGGCAAAAAATCTCAGGTTGCCCTAAAGAAGTACATAAAGATTGCGGGTGGGATGCAACTGTGGATTGTAATATGAACTTGCAGCTGACGAGTAGGTAATGGCGTCCAGGGAAACTACTTTCAATGAATGTGCAAGCATTCGCTAGCCCAATCGGAAAAATTAGATCTACGATATTTCTGTTTCTTATCAGGTCGGCTGCGTGCTGCATCCATCTTTTTGCTGAATATCAGCAACGAAAAGAACATATCAGATCGAAGCAGTAAAGCTTAACCAGCAGTGTCTGGAGAATTCCAGTACCCTGCCACAACTTTGGGATCTGCTAATGTGGAAGAGTAGTTAATTGCGTCAGTTAGGAGTAGGAAATCGTTCTGACAGCGGCCTGGTCCGTGGCACACTCATCTCAAGATTTTTTCATTACCACTGTCAGCCCTAAACCATCTGGCGTCGTAGACGCAATTTAGCTGGGGGCGTTGGTAAAATGAGGCTGGTATTGAATTGTGGACATGCACGAGGCGGCCGCTCCCAATCTGATATGGGCGAACTATTCCTAAAGGTTGATATCAGTGGAACGCCATTGCATTGTCTGCGCCGTCACCAATTGGGCTGAGTCCCGGTGAGGAGTAGGAAGTCGAAATCTGACGGGAGTGGTGACAGACGAAGAGCTTGCACTTTTTTCAACATGGAACAAGCAGTTACCAGAAACGGCAAAAATTAGGGGGATCAGTTTGATTTTCAATCGTTTTTTCGACTGGCTGTGCTTCTTAGGTGTGACCTCCCTTACTTAGGAGGTTCTTGCATGGTTTGATTGATGAGATGTCGGCCCAGGGTAGAATGATGGTACATTGGGAAATAAGAGAACAGGGTAGTATAATCCATCGTCATTGAATTCAGCCTCAGAGGAAGATGCTGCAAGGGGCAACAGTGACAGTAATATTTGTTTTGACGGAATGTCATGAGAGGCGTATTAAAATGCGGCAGTGCTGAAATTTATACAATTTGGCCGTTGCAGTAGCTGTAATAAAAAGGTTCGATGAGGGATATCGGATGAATCTGCTCGTGAAAGGTATGTTAGTGCTCAAGAAAAAATGGTTGGCATGACGGAAATCTCTGTCGCCAGAAGTGAAGCAGCCTGTTGGAGGCGTGAAAGCGAGCGACAATATGTAGGGATAAGGTGTGTATGGGCAATGGGAACTAAGGAATGGTTGGCGAGCCATAGGTTGCTGAAAGCCCACGGGGGCGAGGACTGACAGCCGCAGAAGCTGTGTGAGAGAACCCGCCGAAAAGAAAAATTGGCTTTGTTCTAATTCTCCTCCAAAGCCCAGTGAATTGACGTGACTTGCCTGCGTAAGCAGCGAAGGTAGTAGTGTTGCGGTGGTCATGAGGTGCCTTTGAGTAAGATTACTCGAAGCCATTCGGTGGAGGGCTATCAAAATACCTTATCGGAGGAAATGTGCGGTATGGTTCTGAAGATGAAACTTGAAGTCAGTAGTTACTGACTGTAGGTTAGTATTTAGTACTGTGATGGGTATTCAGGACCACTGGGGGGAAATTCGGCAAGCAGGTAATGGTTAATATGGCACCTGGCTGATGGGCTATAGAATTCCTCGGTTTGGAATTGGGTTTTCGAAAGTCGTACGCCTGATGGTGGGCCCAGGCTTCTTGATAGTGACTTGCAGACTACGAGAGTGTCTCCATCTGAGTATCCGGACAGTGGCCCGAGGTCAACCCTAAAGAGAAAAACGGTAGGGTGGCTTGCGCAGACTCCGAGGCCAGTCCGATCTGGGTAGGCGTGGTGGGTTTGGAGTCTATGTGATTTACAAAGGCGAAGCTGTGCGACTTTAGGGCAACAGGAATTTCCCGTTTGGGTTTTGACACTATATGAGGAAGCAGTGCATTATAAGGCTGCCGGAGATACCTTTTCAAAGAGCCGAGTGGCGTACTGGGGGTAACGCTGAGGTAATGGATTAAGTTTCCAGGCATGTAGCAGCAAGAATCTTGAGAAAAAACAGGTGGAATCTGTTAACAGGCGTTGTCAAATACACGGCAAAATGGTCAAATCCAGATTTGACTCAGGTGGCTGTGTTACAGGGGTCTCAAGTAGCGAAGACTTAGAAACTTTCATGAGACTCGAGATTCGGAAGGTGGGGGAAGAATCAAATCCTGCAGAGATATAGAAGCCACAGGATTTATTTCCAATCACCAAATTATTCTACTTTGTATTTCCGGTTCCAGTACCCGTTGGGTTACACGAAAATGAGGCCAGGTGCCTGATCGTCCAGGTTCTTGCATCGAGGGCTCCCAGGACCTGACGACGCCTCGACAACAGGACGGTGGAAATCCTCTTTAGTTCCTACAAGAAAGGAAACATTTAATGAAACGCTTCCCTATAGACCACCTCCTCAACCCCACGATCCGCACACTGGCCTCTCCAAGCACAGATAGCCATGCATCATCTAGTCTCCCTTTGAATTTGCTCACTGACCCCACCTCGATGACTTCCTCCGGTGGCTCCTTCCAGCCATTCACCACTCATATGGCAAGAGATTTTCCCCTCAACCCGATGGTTACGTGTTCTCGCACAATCCTTTTTCCGTTAACTCTAATTGTGTCGTTCCCCGTTTATCTGGAATAGGACTCCATGGCGACCTCGTATCTCGGCCAGACCCTTAATGATCCTGAAGGCCTGCAGTAAGTCACCTCTTTTCCTACGTCTTCCCAAGGAGTACGAGCCGAGCGACCCAGCTTCTGCTCATACCCATATGACTCAAATGTCCAAACCACCGTGTAAAACACGCTAATCTAGTTCCAGCATTTTACTATCTCAACAAATATAATCCCCATGCCCGGACGCAGCATTCAAAGTGCAGTCTTGCAAGTGCCTTGAACAGCGGCAGAAGAACGTTAAGCCTCCTAGATCCTACGGTCTTCTTAAGCTGGTGTAGGGCACACCGTGCCTTCTTGACCAACTTTTGACATTGCAGACTAGATTTTAAGTCTGCACCTACTACTATCCCGAGGACTATTGCTTGCTACGTTCGTTTCATCGCGGCCTAATACCAAGGTGGACCCATATAGCGAAGGGAATCTCCTCCATCTATGAGCCACTAGTAGTTGTCCAAGTTCAACGGAAGATTCCGTCCTACCAACTACTGGTAAATTTTTCCGGATCTTTTTGGATAGCCTCACTGTTTGCTGTTCCTGGTAGTTTCATGTCATCGATAAACAAGCGATGCACATTTTCCAACCCACTGGCTATGTAGCTGACATGCATGAGGAAGAGCGGCGGTCCTAGGACAGACCCCTGAGGCACCCCGTTGTACAGCAATTATCTGTCTGATAGACACTCGTCGACTCTCACCCTGAAAGAACTACCCTTCAGACTTTGTGCTGCCCAGTTATTCGCCTTAGCATCAACTACGAAAGTCTTCACCTTCTGGTCAAGAGGCCTGTGGTTCACGGAATCAAGGGCCTTCCGAATGTCCAGATTGCATGGTGGGATTTTCTGTAATAATCTTAATTTTTGGGGATCGCATGTTTGTAGCAACAAATTGACAATTGTTGATGAACTTGTTAGCTGGAGATTCATTTGAAAAGTATGGAGCAATCTTAGCGTTGCGGTCTTTTCCTTCATCCGATGCAAGTCGACTTATGATAAGCCATGCCACAGGCATTGGGTATGCGTAAATTCACCGTTTCTAGGGGCAGCCGATTGGAAACGTTAAATGCGACAACGTTTTTTATCTGTTGCTTTACGTTTTCGAATTTTCGTGGTGATTGAGTCCAAAAAGCGACAAGTGGATATTAAGCTTTGAGAGGTGGAGGAGCTTGGAGTTCCCATGACCTTGATCGCCGGAGATAGACGCAAAGGTGTGTCTTCCATTGACTGAAATTTCTTCTGCTAGGTTTGTTATGATCTCTTCAAAGTCGCCAGTTTTGTGTGCTTCCTGGGTTTTGTCCACAAGGGTTGCAGAACATGGAGTGATTTCATAAGAGTGACATGTTGTTACCGTCTGTTTTCGAGTGCCGTGTGGTCCGTTTTCTTGCGCGGACCAATGGACGACTGGCAAGAGATTTATGGACAACCTTATTTGAAGGCATCTTAAATCGTGCTATAGGAGTCAACGGTGACAGCAAAAATTTAACTTACAATTGTGGTTTGCTCTGCTTGTGGAAATAAGGCTCTGCCTTGCATAACTGCCGTACACTGTTACTAATTGTAATAGGCTTTGGGATTCCTTTTAGCGGCCCATCGCTTTGCTACTCGTAGGTGGTTCGGCAATGTCGTGGAATGCGGAGCATTCTTTTTCTCCTCTGTATATACCGCAGGTAATCTCGGTAGCCCTGTGTGTCCCTAGACCTCATGAAAGCCTTGAGTTTCAGCTTTCTGGCTCTCGTGATTTTCCTCCTCCACCATGGCGGTGGCCACTTCCGTTTGATTGTATCAAGGAGTTCAACTAGGTCTGTTATTGTTAACATGTTGCTCTCGATATCTTCCCACTGACGATCAACAAATTTGCTACTTCTTTCGACTTCCCACTGGGTTTGGGGACCCAAGTAGGGCAGCGTACTTGTATCCATTCCTGAGAAGTTTCTGCCCTACCTGTAGGGGGATACCAGTCCTTGCGGAATCAATCGCGTTCGGATTACGGCATGGTTGCTCCTACCTATGGAATCTTCGAACTCAAGTCTATCTGCGCCATCTGGTATTCGCGCTAGCACCAATCCAAGGATTGAAGATACCTGCCCGAATCTCCATCTAGACGCTTGGGTAACATGGTGAACCACCCCACTTCCGTGCAAGAAACAGAAGGGTTGAAGCCCAAGTTGTCTTCCGGGATGGTTTCGCAAACCCAGCCAATCTCCAGGGCATTAAAATCCCTTAGTATGAAGAGTCTCTTGGTGGGCCCTGCATGCACGCGACAAAAGTTTGACATCTATCCATCTCAGCGTACAAAATTTTACCGGCGTTCATGGATTCCAGCACTGTGCATGTTTCTCTGCTTTGAAAGGCAAGGTGTCACACGCAGCAACACATCACATTGGTTTCGTTTCATGTTCAGACGCGGAACTTATTTTTCGACGGTTGGATGTGCCGCCGCCCAGAAGACCTCCAAAACTTCTTTAAATATTGCAATATTGTTACTACTTACCACATATTATGGCAGTCGGCCCTCTAGTGTACCGACCCGAATTAGTGAAGAACCCAACTCACTTCTCAATTGGATTTTAACTGTGCTGTCCAAGGCCGCTATCTGGTATAAAAATGGACATTGCCTTGTTTTTACGCCTGAAAGGCCTTCACTATTTTGGGCATGGCAATCAGATCACCAGGCCTGCGTCGACATCTGACAGAGAAAATGCCCACCTGGCGGTGTTTTTCTTTTGTGCCCTCAGCCAACGTCATCCTTGTGGCCTGCTGTATATTTTTCCTAGGCAGGCTAAATCTCCTCGCAGATGAGGCACTCAGGCTGGAACTGAATACTCCGATAATAGCACACAAAAGCCCAAGTACTTCGGGTCCCCTATAGCCTAATTAGCCGGGCTTATACACCTTTTGGGGGGAGCAAATATGCTCGTTATACCTAGTCCCCTGACCCGGGAAACATCTTTGATATCACACATTTCCCTTGCTCTAAGCACTCTCCCAGGGGCCAACCTCAGAAAATTAGCCAGATTTTGACTACCCCGACTTCCTCATTTCTGTCTACACCTCACAGTATGACAGACAGCGTAATCTGTACGTGCTTCTTGCTAAGTCATTGATAAGTATGACGGAGATTGTGGGTTCTAGAATCGACTGCGGGGAAGTGCCGCTTTGCATGTCAGCGGGGCTGCCATGCAACCTGCAAATATAACAATAAACGTCCTTCCCCTAAGAAAACCGCTTTTTCAAGTATTAGTCCCGTTAATCCTAATGCTTCTAATTTTGATCCAAAGAATCGCAGCTAGCTGAGTTTGATCGTTTGCTAAAGTCCTTGTAAAATACCGTGACTTGCTTCCGGTCGTCTAAGCGTACCATTAACGGATCTAGGAGGAGCATTTTTATAAAATGATTCACTGTGATATTACCGCTTAAATTATTCTTAAGAAACGATGAAAGCAATGTACAGGTGCCTAATCCTTGTTAGGAATCATTAGGAGTGCCTATTCGCCGTGCCCGAACTAGGACTGGAACCCGGGATGAAAGTATTTGAGTCGAGGTTTTAACCATTAAGCTACCGGGCTGGTTCTAAAAGGTTTGTTCAACTTCACCACATGATAATATTGCACATATCCGTCACTGATTTGCATGGTTACTGTCCGCTAGCTCACAGTCCTCATCCCTTACTGATTGATCACTTCTCTTCAGATAGCCCAAGTTTGACCAGAGCTTTCGATATGGCCTAAAGTGGTTGATTACGTGGTACATTCTGGTAGTAGGAGATCGAAAGATTTCATGAAGTAATTCATTCAGCATTTGACATCGTCGATCAGCTGACCATTAAGAAACGATGATGTTTCCTAGCAAGGATAAAAAAGCCTCTATGGTTTTGCAATGGTGAGTTGAACGATGACTTCGCGTGGTGAATTACTCCATGAAATCATTAGATCTACCACTATGATATGCCGAAATTCAGTTTTTGAGTCAAGACTTTACACCAAAGATTCGTGTCATTCTGCTGAAACGTCCCTGGGATCAACTAGTGGCTAGCAAATCCGCTTTGCAATGGTTTTCAAGTCCTCACAAGAAGTGAAAGTTTGACTAAATGGCCCTTAGTTTTCCGGCTCATGTCTAGGTCCCCCCTGTTGATTCCCAAGGCTAAAGCAGTTTTCTGTTCATCGTACTATTCCCCCTCCCTATGTGAGGCATTGTGTAGCCAAGTGACGGAGTTGCGCCATCGTCAAATGTATTCCTTCTGGGCCGTGCACTCCAGTATTTCGTAGGATTTGATGTTCTGAAAGGAAACATTTTGGAGCGGCATCCTCCCCCTACGTATACGCATATTTACACAATAATAATAATGGAATTAATAATAATGGTGTGTGTATTTCTTGGTTGATGAAAAGCATGTGCCGAGGCACGATAAAGTGTTACAAGGGAGCATGTGTGAATGACAGAGCCAACTGTTGGGAGGAATATACTTGTCGTAAAGAAAAGCAAAATGGAAAAATCTATGATCCACTTTGGTGATGGGTGGGGAGAGATAATCGGCTATTCAAAATAATCAGGAGAAACCGCGTTGTATCAAGTCGCCAGCAAAGGTGAGAGCAGGTTTTATGGACATCAATGCGCAATGCCACGGAGTATAAGATATGAGACCCGATTCCTAGGCCAAAAGGCTATTCCTGGCGGAGAGAATACCGCATCTGGATTTACATTTGATAGCAACTGGCAATCGCAAAGAAAATTTAAAAATGGAACCAAACGATGGGGCTGATCCAGCAATATTGGTGGTAGATGTGTTTTTGAAATAGAACTGATGGTTAAGAAGGACAAGGAAGGAAAAGTAGGCGTGAAAGAGTGAACCCCAGTCGGGTGAAATAAAGTTAGGGTCACCACTCATCAGAAGCATAGTAAGGACAGCAAACCGCGAGAACCGGCAAACTAGGTTCGGGGCCGGGAGAAAGAATAAACAAAGATAAAAGCGGACTCCAACGAGTTGCGGAAAGAAAACTTTGGATCCTATGGATGCAAATTGTAAAGAAGCATATTATAGAGATGTGATTGGTGAGGGGTTTTTGTAGTCTGAAGCTCGTAGGTCGGCAACTATGAACCATCAATAATTGTAGGCGACATTTTGCCGGGTTGTCCAAATTGACCAGTGCGCAGCTGCGGCTAAGCCCGGTGGACCACAACGAAGGGGTTTTATATGAATTACCGTTTACTAACGACGATTATTGTTTTCTACTCACTAGTTTTGCGTCTGAGAGGTGGACTGCAGAATTTCTTGATGTTTATGGGAAGGCTGACCTTGGAAGGGTTCCTGTAGTCTCCTGGCTGTAGAGGTTAAGATAGCGAGGTGCAATGGTGCTCCAAGATTATTAGGTATTTGACAGGGCCCCAGGTGCACGCTTGGGTTCCGAGAACGTCATAGGGACAGCCTTACTCTGTGACTGAAAGTGTATGATATCCACTCGTTTCAGTATACAGGCTTTGGGTTGGCCATCGTTGAACGGCGGGATTACGCTAGAACCGGGTGGGCGCTTTGGGCGGCAGCAGCAGCAGCAGTTTGGTTGCCTAAATTGCATTTTTGGACCCAGATGTTGAGCAAGAATTAAAATATCGGGCAGCAAACGCATGACAGGCTTGAAAACAGGTCAGTAAAGGGCACGAACAGTCTGAAATTTGCTCTAGCTGACGGTTACAAGGAGTAAACTGGAAGAAAATGGTAGAAATTGTGATGACCCTTGGACAGTTTTGCTATGCCATGTGGTGACTACTGCTTGGTTTTAGAGGGAACCAGATGGATCATTGCGAATGTGCGGGACAAACCTGGAAGCAAAAGCTCGTTTGGGGTCCACTAAGCTGTTTGTGTCCGCTGGGAGGAATACTGAGGATGTTATGTAAGCCGTGGTGTCAGAGCTGGCAGGAGTGATGTAATACGGCAAGCTTTCTACATATCAGAGCAGCTCCGATAATCGTGGATGAAGGTGGATCCCCTGTGATGGCGTGCATCAGATGCATTGGTAAGGCGCTTCCTGATCCCAACCAAACCAGAAATTCTAATTTAGGTTTGCCTGCACATGCAAAGGTTCATATCATTTTTTCGAAGGGGAATCTGACAGATGCAGAAAGCCTAAGACTGGGAAAAATGCGTATCGCGAAGATTAATAACTGTCATGTTACAAACGAGCAGCTATGGATAAACCATCCTGAAGGACACTCCCAGTTAAGTCATATGTGCGACCACAGACATATTAGCGCCAAAAACCGAGTGAAAGCGGGAGGACGCATGTAATCGGCTGTGCAGCCGTAGAAAATGACTCACTAGCGTTTGACGGTATTGGCACTATAAGATTAGCTGAGCCAGGCATTTGATATTTAGGATTCTCCGACTTCTCACTTCTGGGTTGTGGGAACATGACCGTCTCTGGTACGCGAGGAATCATCCCAAAAATATGTCTACCGCAGTCCTACATAGGGCTGCGCTGGGACTGTTAACCACACCGGTCATCAAGCGTAACCGAAAATATACCGAGACATGGCTCGCATTTAATGGCTCAGATGAACACGGAGACAACCACAGTACACTCGTTATTCATATGACATTTCACAGCTGCAAAGCAAACTTTCAGATCATAATAAGATTTTTGTTTAAATATGAAAACCGTTTTGAGCATTTTCTACTGGCAAGCACACTGTCTCAATTTAGTCACGGAACGAATCGGACTAGAAGCTGGGAGATTACCACCGAACTAAGACCAAAGAATATTGTTGCGACCAGCGTTTAGGATCAGAGACATCTTGCCCTTGACAGCAAGCAGTCTCTTCTCAAGACTTGGCCACAAACATACATTATTATAAAATCACTAAATGAAATGGGAAAAGATTATTGGTACATGTACCGCAACGGAAGTACATACATGACAAGTCACTGGTTATTATGTTTATTACCGCCAAAAAGCCCAAGTGAGCTCAGAACATGAAAATAGTACAGATTCAGAAGAGCCTAGGGCGGCATGGGCTGCCAAAAGATGACTATGCCGCAGTATGTTATAGGAGTGACAATAATTAAGTGGGTGGAGTCAACGAAATAGTAGATGACGGCTAACAGGGTCAGGTTTAGAAATGCTGAATGAAATTTGGCGAGCTGACATACATGAAATTGGTTAGGAGATGCAAGGCAAAGTCCTCAGGTAACGGATAAAATTGCCAAATGAAGCCGCTCTGCAGTGGAGAACTTGGAGCTGCTCTTTGGGTGCCTTTACCTATTTACTTCGGTGGAACTTAGACTAAGGCAATGATTAGTAACAAGGAAAGTTGCGGCTAGCAGAGCAAGGGTAGCGAGGGTAATGTCTGGTCCAGGAGTGACCGAGATAATGACGGCGTTAGCTGCAAGCTAGCAGGACGCCCCAGATGAAATACAAAATTATGCAAATATATACACACAAAGACGGCTTCATAAACATACCCGAGAACCAGAGTTTGAGCACATTGAGACGCCTAGCAAGGTTGCTTCTAGAGAAGTAAAAAACAGCTTAAATGGTCAGTGGTTCATGCCAAGGGATTCGTTTTTAATTCTGTTCATATCAGTATTAGAGGAAAAAGGGTTATTTGAGCCACTTGAGGTTATTTGCTGCTTGGGATGATAAGGTAAGAACATTTACAACGTCTCGAGATAGAAGAGAAAGATAAACATGGATTTAGAGGGATTTGACTACAAGGCAAGAGCTGAGACGAAGAAGGCCGGCATAGAGTGGCACACTTTTGCGTTTCCAATTGCAGATGGAGATAAAAGTATGGGTGACTTTCTAAAACTTGCCTTAGACTAAAAATGGTCCCAGTGAGGTTGATGAGGGAGGATGCGTTGAGTTATGTGGATAGTGCACTCTTACATTTCGCTAACTTCTGTCGGGACCGGACAGGATCTGGTAAGCCATTCAATAAGTTAGGGTAGACAATTTTGAAGTATTTTAAAAGCTGTATAATAAAAAATGGCGATCGATTTCTGAGGGGAAAGAAGACTCGTTAGCAAACCCGATGGGGTCTCCAGCGGTTTCTGAAAGCGAAATTTTAAAAAGCTTGCGAGACTTAGCTTGACCAGACAAGGCTAACGGAGGCCAAGGCGCAGCAGCCTGCATCGTTCTCCCGAACTGTGGACTGATGTGGGGCCCAGAATTTTCCATCAGAAGGCCCCTTTAACTTTTCTATTGCAGTGCGATCAGCTTTGCGCAAGTCCAAAAAATTATCCGACCTTCCTTCAGTTGTTGTCCACCATAAGTTTTGTATACCATTGGCTAAAAGCTTATAGTGCGGAAATTTTGACATTTAGACGTTGGTCCTGTTTGCGCTAGGAATTTGGAAAGTATTTTGCTCGTGGGTAGCAAGTGAACAACATTATTGCAAGCCTGAATCGTTTGCGAATTCAGTGGTTCGTAATGGTAGACCGCTTACAAAGTGCCCACTTAGGGGGTGTGCGAAACTTTTAGGCCATAATAGGGATTGTATTTGCAGACAGTTGCATCACCTATTGTCTACGCTGCCGACCCATTGCTTCCATATCCTCCTAGGTGTTGGTCATGTTTCGAGGAAAGTAAGATGGCTCGAAAGGGTAGACCAACTCGATTTTGTTGGCGAATAGCAAAGGTGTGCCGTGGCACGTTGCTCAGAAGACGTCATTTGCTGAGAGCAGGGAGAATAATGGGCTAAAGAGACTACCCTGCCTTACGCCCCAAGTGGTTGGCTAGGGCTAAGGTGGGTTTCCATTGACTTTGACGGCGCAAGAGCCGTCAGAGAGACAGGAAGTTAGTAGAGAGTGAAGCAGACCTACTGACGCAAGATTTGACTTGTGCTAGCAACCTTTAATTGAACGCGATCAAAAGCCTTTTTCATGTCAAAGATGATCCGGATGTTCTTTCTTTTATCGGTGATTACAGTGACTGGATGAAACGAATCATAGTGGCATGAGGTGCAGAATTTACACTCAGGAAGGCTGTGTTAGGATATACCAGCTCAGTTGCTGGTCGTAAGAAAGCTAGTTAGCTGGCTTTTGACCATCCTCTCTATGAGTCTGAACAAAATGAGGGCGTTTTATTAAAAGATTATTTTGTGAGTTGTGCTGTTTGCTAGTAGGAATAATAGTGGATACTTTCCACTGGCACCGAGTTCGTAATCAGGTTTGCCAGTAGAAATGCCATGCCTGGTTTGCTAGAGAGGAATATGACAGATCGGTCGGCCTCTGGCAAGATCGGTACGACTGTTCGACGATGGCCGGAGGATTTTCCACTTTCTCTCCGTTATGGGAGACGGATGGAGGTATTTGGCTGGTTAGCCTAGAGGAGCTGGGCAGATGCTCGACGCGGTAGGTGACGAAGGTGAAAAAGAAGTATGCCTTAAAATCTTCAACAATTCCCTATGGATAGTTGAGCTGCTTGTTATTGTATATGATATACATATGATGACCTGATTTAGTGCGAAGCCTGGCCACATGAGGTCAGGGACTCGAATGCAGAATGAGGATTCGGATGCAGCAACCAGACCGCAGTGAAGTCGATTTGCATTCAGTAGAATGGAATAACATAGATGGGTGCAACATCACGTGAGGACGTCTAACAAACCGTTGAGTTCCACCGAGTATTTCAATAGCCAAATTGTTGCACTCACAAACATTCATCCCGGGTTCGCGTCGCGGTTAAGGCAAAGCGGATGTGCACTGGTAATCATTCCTGACAAGAGTGAAACGGCTGTATCGTGCTGCCATTGATTCTTGATGGTGAGTTGACCACGGATGTAAAGTGGACAAGGATTTCATCATAAGAAAAGTTCCAGGGATTGGTTGTGGATGTTCTGATGTTTAAGAATCTTCCTCAGACAATTGCAGAGTTCTCTCATTTGGATTTCTCCGAGTTTGAACGGTGTGAGGAGTGAAGTTGGTAATAATGGTGGGCATTCTTAGGCATAAGATTTCTGCGCCCTCTTTGACGCTGGATGAGAGGAAATAATCAGATAATCAAGGCTCTGTAAAGCGTATATCAGACCAGCTCAGCTTTTTTACTTGCAAGAGACGTTCACGGACCTGGTGGTATCTGCATATATTCTTTTCTAAGGTCAGTATAACGAAAGCGAAAGGCCATCTTGTGGTCGCCACCTTGAAGGCTATCCAGTGAGGGGTATCAGTAATAGGAATGCCTTGGGCTAGTGCTAGATCGAGTAAATCACCACCCATAGCGATGTTAGAGGATTTCTGCGTTCCTCCGCCTACGTTGGTTTTACCGCTGAAGTTCAAGAACTGCATCGAAGAAATCCTGGCAGACAGGCAAACTTTAGGAGACCTCACGTTTCCTGGTGTAAGTTTCCTTTTTCTGTGAAGGAATGCTAAACACTCAAACACATTGACGACTGCAGAGAGCTGAAAACTCTTTGATAGCTGAGGTCAGTAAATGCATCCGGGGTGCACTAGAGGGTCATACCTTTGGAAGAATGTCCAGCCCTGCGCGATGGAATAAGGACACGGCGAGTAAGCCAGACAATCATTGCCACGCCAGTAAGTTTTTGCATTGGAAATGAGTTACAACCGGCCAGGGAACCCTGGTCTACGGGAGTGTACTCCGCCAACCACGTGTCTGAAGCCAGAACGACATTGTGGGAGTAATTTTGTAAAAATGCTTCATGAAATCACTTTTTCCGAAGAGGGATCACAAATTAAGTAGAACGAGGATCGCTTTGGACGCGGGACCGAGACTGAGTGGTTTGGTCAGAAAGCTAATAATCCGGAATTTGGTCTGGTGGGCAGAAATACAGCAAAAAACGGTGAAATTGAAGTCAAATAAAACTTATAAAGCTTAAAAAAGATACGATGTTCTGCGACCCCATTTATACTCTTGGACCCAGCGGCACTGTAATTTAGCGTTGATCTAGAGGCAGCTGGAAAACTTACACTAAATGCGGTGAACAGCACTTGGGTAATCTGGTAAGGAGCGGTAAGCTCCGGCTTGTGCAAAACATGAATCCCGCTTTACTACTCTGTAGCTTTAAGCCATATTCCCTTGTGAAAATTCTCAGAAAAAACTCGAAAAGATCGCCGGCTTGTATAGCAATTCAGCCCTTTACAATCGTGGTAGGTTTTGTCGAGACCCCAGTCTTATATCTACCATCTAGTAGGGACCCACTTCCAGATGTCTTTGTACAAACATCAGTTTTAACTGGTCAACCACCACTCTCAATTTTCGTTGTATAGTACATATTCCTGCGGTAGTACGGGTTCCATTACTGTACATAGCATTCCAGGGGCGTACATACGAGAACTCTGTACAAAGCCAGAAACAGCCCCTTTTGGTGTCCTATAATGTCGCACAAATACTAATCAATGCTGCCCTGGAAAAGTTGGCCTTCAACTGACACTGCCTAGACGGCTGGAATTCATGCGCACCGATGACTTCTAAATACCTGACCTCTGATTTACAGCGCAGTGTCCTTTGTAGATTTGATCTACGCTTTGGGCGAGCAACTGATATTCGCCAAGATTTCGCGGTAGATCCAAGCGGGACGACCACCTTTTGACCGCTTCTAAAGCCTGAGATATATCTCTTACTGGTGCCTCGATATTATCTGCAAAGATAGAGCAGAGGTTAGCCTTTTCCTGTCCCAACTCACTTGCAGATTAAAAGAACAGAATGGACCCAAGCAAGGAGCACTGCGGCAATCAGCTAGTGGCATCTTGGGGTTCAAATCTGTAGTTATCCGCCCGAAGTCTAAAACTGCGATTTCTGAGAAATTGTCTCCGCACTGCCTGGCTGATTTAGTTATACCAAAATCTGGAAGCTTATGGTCTACCAGGAGGTGACTTACTGAATCAAAGGCTTTACTACTGTCCACGTAATAGACCCTGGATGTCTTGCCTTTATTTGTGCTACGAATTACTTCATCCAGAATCATGAACTGTTCTTGACAAAACCGTGCTGCACCCAAGTCGGGAGCCGGTTGTTTAGAACATGCAAGCGCAGCTCACCCCTGATTATCCGTCATAAGAATTTACAGAACACGCGTCAGAATTGCCGTTCCGTAATCGTTAGCTTTTTGTGTGGAAATTGTGCTGTGCATTGCAATTTTCAGTCAGCCGGAATTTCTCCCAGCCTAAGGGACACATAATAAGGCCCCCTTATAGATTTGTGGAAAACATCTGCTATGGACTGAAAAATTGTAGGGTGGATATCTTTCGGCCCTGCCGATCTGCGGATCTTCAGTTTTCGTGAAGGCAGAAGCACTTCCTCATCGTTTGCATTCAACAAGTTTAGCTTAAGTACAATTCCCACCCAATGGACAATCCCCAGTTCGCCAGTGTGTCAGGCGCTAAACGCCCTTAAAATATGAAAGCGCTTCTGCTGTATCACATTCTGTAGGAGCTAAAACACTATCACCTCTCCCTCTAGGGTTCCCGCACATGAACATTTGGCTTTTCTGGACCGGGTATACGCATGGAACCTTTTGGGGTTCGTCTCCAAATCCTGGTATATTTCCTTTTAGTACGCAAACTTAGCACCTCTCTGCGCCGCTTGGGCTCTGTTTCCGAATTTCGAGTGTTATCCTCGCATGAATGGGCTCATTACCATCGTGATGAATTCAAAGACTCCTCCGGGAGTGCAGCCCCCTTTTAATGTTGGGCTTCCACCTGGACGGAAGACGATTGTTCCACCAGGCTGTTAAAGGACCAATGTCTTCGGTTGGCTGCAATAATCCACTTTGCATTACGTCCAGTCTATCCCCGGGCAAAAAGATCTGGCCTCTTTGGGGTCCAGCACATGCCCACCGGTAAATTTTTCTTATCCGTTGATTTTGCAAAACTTCTGACGAGGTTTTGGCGCTTGATACGGCATGCCCGGCCGCCAGGGCCACTTGAAGTACACAGGTGGTTAGCTTTGAACAGGGGATCTTCCATTGCTGTATGGCAGATATCTTTCCTGTGTATGGTTATCCCTGGGTATGACGTCGGCAGCTGCAGCTCATATCTAAGTCAGCTTGTTTGTACAACATGCGGAGTCAGGCTGTGAATCTGCAGCCATGCCACGAGCTCATCACCGGTAGCATTTCTTAGTGCGCCTTCGTCTCCCCTGTTGGTATCATTGTGTTAAATTCTCCCGACAAATCGAGGCATAGCGACCTGCTCACCAACCTCAGCAGCGGCGCAGAACTCTCTGTCTTGTTCTTCTCTGGTGCCCCGCAAGCACAAACGATCCCTATAGACAGCCAACCTAGACGAACATAGAACGAGATAGCCTGCACATTTGGGGCAGCTTCAGTAAATGGGGCATCTCAGCGTGCGTTCAGAGCACACGAGTACAGCAACCCTTCCTTCCTGTCGGCTGTCGACTCTATTCCGCCTATGATGAGTAAACATCTCCGAAGGGGCTGAAGCTTGATTCGAATTTCAACCATGTCTTTGCGACAGCCACAACCACCGAACACTGGGTTCTTGTTATTGCCTTAACTGCCTATTTCCCAAACTGTAGGCGTGACTATATCACAATTTGTTAGGTTCTGCATGCGGCCTAACCCTTTTTGGGCTTTCGCTACTCGGCGTGCCCTCGGGTGCAGTCCTCCAGGATAGCGTCCTTTTTACGACGCCTCAGATACATACGCTGGGGGGTTTTGAAATTAGCCGGATAAATCAGTTTCATTCAGTGACTTACTGGCAGTATGCAACTCCAAGCTTTCCTTCGTCTCCTTATTCGTGCCCTAACCCTCGAAAAAGGGCAAGGACGTTTTAGTTTTAGGAACTGGACTTAGTCATGTACTCACCACAGCGTTCACCCAGTTTTCCTCCCACCTGTTGCCCTGGTTGTTGTCGCATGAGCATCTCGGGATGAGTGCATCTGCGTTTTTTTGGATTCCGTCGCCGCCATATTACCTTGCACGAATTTTGGAAATCGCTCATATCCGTCATTGGTTGCTAAGCCAGAAATGGAAGCAGACCCCTTGAATCAGTTAAACTTGTGTTTATCAACTTGCAGTACATCGCACCTAGTTTGAACTGATATCTTGTTTCCTTATCAGTCTACTGGGTTGTCGTTTTAGCCTACGTAGAAAAGGTTGAATTTTCTTTGGTCATAAATATTTCCTAAATTATTCTGAATGTCAGTTTTGGTTTGTTCTGTGCCAAACAATTTTCCATTGTTTTATCTTGGCTTACACTTTCAGATTTGCAGACCCGATATGAACTAAATTTGACCACTGTAACACTACAAAAAGTAAGTTTACTTGTTCGGGTTACTTGGCTTTAAGAGTAGACGCATCTGTTGCTCTATTTACTTTTTCTTTATTACACACACATCCGGTCCTCGGGGCACCATCTTGGTGCTCGGCAGAATCGTGGAACTGAGGCCGTTTCGTTTTTAACACCAATATTGTGTTTCCACTACTGTAGCCCGTCCTCTTTTAAAACACTTAGCAATGAGGCGATATATTCAGCCTGATAGCTTAAATTCAGGCTCATTCTTTTGGACCTTATATGTGATTACTAAATTTGAACATTCAGCGGAATTCCTCATTTGATGTGGTAAATAATACCGATAATCACCTTCTTGTCGCGCTCACTGCCAGCTGAATATAAGGTTTGAGTTTTCAGGAAGCAACCAGAGAAAAATCCGCGTTGCGTATAAAATCCCTGGAATATAGTATAAATCCGCTATATTCCCGGACATTCTTATTCTGCTCTTAATTCCAGCCTAATACCATGTGAGGAACATCATTTATTTCCACAAGCAGAGCAAACCACAATTGTAAGTTAAATTTTTGCTGTCACCGTTGACTCCTATAGCACGATTTAAGATGCCTTCAAATAAGGTTGTCCATAAATCTCTTGCCAGTCGTCCATTGGTCCGCGCAAGAAAACGGACCACACGGCACTCGAAAACAGACGGTAACAACATGTCACTCTTATGAAATCACTCCATGTTCTGCAACCCTTGTGGACAAAACCCAGGAAGCACACAAAACTGGCGACTTTGAAGAGATCATAACAAACCTAGCAGAAGAAATTTCAGTCAATGGAAGACACACCTTTGCGTCTATCTCCGGCGATCAAGGTCATGGGAACTCCAAGCTCCTCCACCTCTCAAAGCTTAATATCCACTTGTCGCTTTTTGGACTCAATCACCACGAAAATTCGAAAACGTAAAGCAACAGATAAAAAACGTTGTCGCATTTAACGTTTCCAATCGGCTGCCCCTAGAAACGGTGAATTTACGCATACCCAATGCCTGTGGCATGGCTTATCATAAGTCGACTTGCATCGGATGAAGGAAAAGACCGCAACGCTAAGATTGCTCCATACTTTTCAAATGAATCTCCAGCTAACAAGTTCATCAACAATTGTCAATTTGTTGCCACAAACATGCGATCCCCAAAAATTAAGATTATTACAGAAAATCCCACCATGCAATCTGGACATTCGGAAGGCCCTTGATTCCGTGAACCACAGGCCTCTTGACCAGAAGGTGAAGACTTTCGTAGTTGATGCTAAGGCGAATAACTGGGCAGCACAAAGTCTGAAGGGTAGTTCTTTCAGGGTGAGAGTCGACGAGTGTCTATCAGACAGATAATTGCTGTACAACGGGGTGCCTCAGGGGTCTGTCCTAGGACCGCCGCTCTTCCTCATGCATGTCAGCTACATAGCCAGTGGGTTGGAAAATGTGCATCGCTTGTTTATCGATGACATGAAACTACCAGGAACAGCAAACAGTGAGGCTATCCAAAAAGATCCGGAAAAATTTACCAGTAGTTGGTAGGACGGAATCTTCCGTTGAACTTGGACAACTACTAGTGGCTCATAGATGGAGGAGATTCCCTTCGCTATATGGGTCCACCTTGGTATTAGGCCGCGATGAAACGAACGTAGCAAGCAATAGTCCTCGGGATAGTAGTAGGTGCAGACTTAAAATCTAGTCTGCAATGTCAAAAGTTGGTCAAGAAGGCACGGTGTGCCCTACACCAGCTTAAGAAGACCGTAGGATCTAGGAGGCTTAACGTTCTTCTGCCGCTGTTCAAGGCACTTGCAAGACTGCACTTTGAATGCTGCGTCCGGGCATGGGGATTATATTTGTTGAGATAGTAAAATGCTGGAACTAGATTAGCGTGTTTTACACGGTGGTTTGGACATTTGAGTCATATGGGTATGAGCAGAAGCTGGGTCGCTCGGCTCGTACTCCTTGGGAAGACGTAGGAAAAGAGGTGACTTACTGCAGGCCTTCAGGATCATTAAGGGTCTGGCCGAGATACGAGGTCGCCATGGAGTCCTATTCCAGATAAACGGGGAACGACACAATTAGAGTTAACGGAAAAAGGATTGTGCGAGAACACGTAACCATCGGGTTGAGGGGAAAATCTCTTGCCATATGAGTGGTGAATGGCTGGAAGGAGCCACCGGAGGAAGTCATCGAGGTGGGGTCAGTGAGCAAATTCAAAGGGAGACTAGATGATGCATGGCTATCTGTGCTTGGAGAGGCCAGTGTGCGGATCGTGGGGTTGAGGAGGTGGTCTATAGGGAAGCGTTTCATTAAATGTTTCCTTTCTTGTAGGAACTAAAGAGGATTTCCACCGTCCTGTTGTCGAGGCGTCGTCAGGTCCTGGGAGCCCTCGATGCAAGAACCTGGACGATCAGGCACCTGGCCTCATAATCTCGTAACCCAACTGGAACCGGAACAGTAATTGACCGGAAGTGACCGGACTGCGCTTCGTCAGGTTTTGCTGGAGAACTGGAGTTGTTTTTTGCCTCCAAAAGCTGCTTTCAGGATTTAATCTGGATTTGAATTGTCCTCAATGTAAGCTTTTTCACGTTGCTAATAGTTTGTACTGAATGATGGATATCGATTTGTTGTTATGCCCGTCTGACACTGCAATGCGAATTCATGCACGTGTCCTTATTGTATTTATTTCGGTTATTAGATGGGTAATATTCCGGGACTATTTGGCTGTTTAGATAATAGCACTTCTTATTTGACCAGGCATTTTCTGGGACTGGAGTATCAGAGAGTCTACGTCTGAAGTCGGGGAATTCGTGGAACCCGTCCATCTGTCTGCCGTCACAAGTGCTGCATTCTGTTGAAACCTATGCTGAGGTTGCAGAAAAATTGCACTTGCCACAACTATCCTTTTTTGCTCCATCCAGACCTTTTAATCAAAGTGCAGTCTAAGGGACAGGTTCGGCCTTGGTGCCTATTCTTGCACTGCGTTGAGCTGCAGTGACAACTCCCCCGTCTCCTGACGCATTCATGTAGCTCCCTGATTAGGTACCAGGTACAGATAATTGAAGCAGGCTGCTCTTGTCTCCATTTCTTGCTTCAGTAACGCGGCGAAAATTTTCAATGTGTTGATTGTGAGCACTGGACTCGCCTGTTGTCCGGCCTACACAAGTACGCAGGCTAGCGGAGTCAAGATTCAGTGACTAATAGGGTTTGGGAATACGTTGTCAGGCTAAAAGTCACTTACTCTAATGCTGGAACAGCTGCAGGCATCGAATACGTTTTCCGTACGAGCACTAAGTGTTGGCAGAGCGGGCAGACGTTTGTGAAAAGAAGATAAAGCTAAACGAAACGGGAAGTTTTGCGGTGTAGCATAATGATCACTAACCATTGCGCTCGGTGCAATGGGACACTTGGTTCTAGTAATCCTCCATGAAGACCGACGCAGTAGACTTTTGTAATTGTGCATGTTACTTAAGATCGAAAGTCCAGTCGCTAAGCAGGAGAACGATTAAGCTTGGCAATAGAAGCATTTTCCACAAGGCTCATGGCGGTTGCATGTGCATACAACTGTTGCCTCTCTTAACATGAAAGCTGAGTTCGAATCTGTCGACCGTGCAACTTTCTGGTTACCAGTCACTGAGGGTTGTGCCGGAGAAATTGATGTCATTTTTTCAATTTCGGTTTGCGAACTGCCAAACCAGAGTTCGTGATTACAGCGATTTTCCACTGTAGTTCACCAGAATACTTATTTTTTCAGAGTTGCTCTTTTCAATTTCGTCATCGATATGATAATTCAGATAGCTTCGCCCCCATATAAAAAAGCGGCGCTGATATTTGCTCAGACAAGATGTCTAGATTAGAATATGCTGACGATGCTTCTAAACGAGAATCCAAGTGAATTACAAGTTATCCTCGAGCATCTGAACGGTTGTGTTACTACGTTTGGGATGCTTTTGCACCCCATAGGTGTTGCAGGACTGGTTTAGTCCGAAACCGAACTGTTTCTTCAGTGCAAAATCTAGGTGAAGTAGACGTGGTTAATTGCTTGACCGCTCCATTTCCAGGTGGTCGCATGTCGGCTGAAGCGTGTTAGCGTATATGAAAAACTCGATGGACATCCATCAGTTTGAAGCACCTGTGGCTTTGGTGTGAGATCCACTTGTTAATCAGATATCAAGTTTTCATACATGCATACGAGTATAGGGTTAATCCTAGAGCTCGAAAAAATAACTGTTTAAGATATCCACAGAAACTGTCAGTGTTTGAACAGTTCATCCGTGGAGCCGGTAGAATATTCCAGAATTTTGTTTTAAGCTAATTAGGCCCTGGATTCAGTATTTAGTGCAAGCACTAGATATAGATTTATTAAGATGGCCGTGATGCGTCCGCCTCTCACAGATCGCCCGCTTCAAGCTCTCTCCCAAGGCAGAGCAATTTGGTCGATTACAGGACGAAAAGGTATAATAGCCTTAACGAGTAGATAAGCTACTATAGACCCAGGTTTGATTTCAAAGATTTTCTCAGCCGGTGACCCAGTGTTATAGTGATGTCATTGAGTTCAAAAGGTCTGCCGTTCTGTATAGTTGTTCAGCTCGGTACCCTGGGGTTGAAGTTTCAGTATTTCTTGATGACTTTCTATTTCCTAAGAGCAGTAAAAACCTGAGCAGGTTTGTGCAAGCTGAATGGTTGCCAAATTTGAAAACAAATCTCTGATATCCAGGACGTTTGTTTTCCTGCGGTTCTTTTGTCCTGTGATATTTAAGTTATTCGGTGCGCATTTGCAATGCGTGTAAAAATATTATACAATCGGGAGCTTGGCGAAAATGCGAAAGCCGCCTCACTGGAGGAGAAGAACGAAATACCCATATAAAATCCACCATACATCAGTTCTTTCTGGTTTCATCAAATTAACGATTGTCCGACGCTATCGTTCTTGGGTCAGCATCATCAACATCATCATACTTCAGCAATAAACAGCAGAGAAACCCTCACTGACCGCTGCCTTTTCCCCAAGGTTACATTTTTCTACAGAAGAAAGAATATAAAAGGGGAAAAGCTAGGGGACCTACACAGGTGAGAAACGATCACAATGCTTTGTAACCAACAGACGGAACAGTCTAACTGTACAAACACACTTTTTCAATCATTCTTATTCGATGGGAAATGACAACACGATCGCCACTGTTCACGGTTCATTACCATATCCTTCAGTGTATGCAGCCAGCTAGTTGACGGGCACTTCGGACCCCAACCAGCAAGACGTGAGACATCTACTTTACCTAAGTTCGCTGTGCATTTCCTCATTCCACATTGCCACGTCATCTGCTGACTTCTACACGGCTTCTTTCACTCCGTGGGAGAAACGCAAAATAGGGCGCGGTATGGTGGACGAGTGTTCGTCATACGCAACACGTGACCCAACCAGCGTAGTCTACTAAGTTTCATACGCTGAGATAAGTTATTCTCAGAATTGGCACCTAATACTGGATTCCTCATCTCAACATTACTCACTCGATCACTCCATCCAATCCTAGCCATGCTAACTAGACATCGGTGATCGAAAACCTCTAACCGATGAACATTTAAACGCATACCCCATGTCCCGCAACCGTACAACAGAACTGAACGCACTGTGGCACAGTACACACGACCTTTCAGACCGACGCCAGAAGAGCTCTGGTCCGGCGTAAGCCGCTCGAGCCTTGGATATACGTGTATTAACCTCCACTGCCGAGCTACCATCGTTNGTGAAACGGTCCACAATCGTTAGTTCCCCTCCATCCATCATCAAGTTCGGCACTACTGTCGTTCAGTCCTGTAACACCACTTTGCACTTTGAAGGTGCAAAGCACGTGCTAAACGAAGCAACCGACCTCGAGATTCTATTTAGTGCGCGTTGTGCATGGTTCGCAGACTGGAACAGGCACATGACGTCGTCTGCGTAATCTAGGTCGCATAGCTTCACTCCATTTCCCACTTTGACTCCTACATTCTGAAGACCTCCGAAGGCATCTTCGGTCATCTCGTTCACGCAAAGTTGAACAGGAATGCAGAGATGGGGTCACCCTTGTCGAAAGCCACTAGTTATTTCGAATGAACTTGATAATTCACCCTATACCCTCACGCGACCACAAGTATGCAAGTACAGTGCTCGCAACAGGTTTACGAACCTCGCTGGCATACCCTTCCGATGGAGAGCATTGAATAGCGCTGTCCGATCCACTGAATCGAACACGCCTTTCAAGTCGAGAAAGATTACGATCGTAGGGCGGCCGTGTGTGTGTGTGTGTGTGTGTGTGTGACGCGTTTCGAATGCGTGGCGAAGAGTATAAATCTGGTCGATGCAGCCTCGATATGGACGAAATCCTACCCGCTGTTCGTTTATGTTACTCTGGCGGATCGGTGTCAAAGGATGCAGTGTTATGAAAGCTAACACCTCAGTAACTATCGGAATCAAACTAATCCCACAATGATTGCTACAGTCGCTCCGTGTGTCCTTCTTGAAGATGGGTACAATTAGTGACTCAATCCACGATAATGGAATACGCTCCTCGTTGCAAATATCACGAAGCACGGAATTAATTGATTCCATCAGAGCTTCTCCAATCAGTTTGAAAAGAACTGTGGTGAGTTCGTCGGAATCAGCTGCTTTTCCCCTCTTCAGAATTCGAATATTCGACTCCACTTCCAATTTCGTTGGGGGGTGTTGACAGACACCTCCCAAGGATTCGCAGCTACAGACGTCGACCTAAATACGTTAGCGTGCGGCCTGCTAAACTGATCCTTGAAGTGCTCTGCCCAATGGTTCAGCCTTTGCTGTCTACCATGGATGAGCTCTCCATTTCCATCGCACACGACTTCACTAACCGAAGTTCGCCGCCCACCCCTGTCGCGTAACAGCTCATACAGTTTTTAACTGTTACCCGACGCGGCCTTTACTTCCATCTCTTCGGTTATCTTAACCCACTAATTTTCGCGGCCATTCTTAGGGCTTATAGTCACTTGACGCTGAAACTGTCGACGCATCTTATTCACCTCCTTGCACTTAGGGAGCTGGCGTTTTTGGCCCATTAGACCCAGCGACCCTTGCGAGATCCAGTGTTTTTGGCGAATGCTAAATCCTAGACCGCAGGCAAAATTTGCTGCCAAATGCACAGCTGTTATGGTCGATGACCAATCCAGGTTTCCAGAACCACAGATTTCATTCCTGCTATTGATTTTTTATTAAAATCTGTCCTTTTCTCAATATTTCGAGATTGCCGTTATTTTAAATATTACGCGGTTGAATATTTTTATATATCCGCGAAAAGATTCATAAAAGCCCATTCTGTGATTGGCTAGCCCACACATCGATCAAGGCCAAACAACAAAACTATATAAGCGATAGAGCTCGCTTGAATTCTGACTTGTGTTGGTGGGTCACCAATAAACGCGCGGCAGTACTCTTTGTTCGTATTCACTCTGCCGCTAGCGAGCTGAGCTAGCTGTTCGTATTTCGCGCCGCTTATCGTTACGTGTGGTTGCTCATTCAAAGGAGCAGCAGATCTGTCCCATTCGTTGTGCGACTACGAGCACTGAGTCTTGAGCCCGAACCTTTTGTTTCCAACCTATGTGGGTATTCCTGTCCTGCTAGACCAAAGGCTGTGTGCTCCTGTGATATCGTGCGCTGCGAGTACTTGTGTCTTATGCTTCAGTGTGTGCATAGACCAACCAAACTCGGCAACATAACAATAGCCTGATCGTCTACATTGCTATTGGTCGCAGTTCTTAATCCCTCAGATAGTTTCTATTCGTAGCTGTTGCAAACAGCCGAATCAAACAAACGTTCGACAGCCAATCGGATTTGTGGCCTGCGTCGATGGCCATTCAGCTGCAGCAAAAATCGCATTAAAACTAACGCATGGTCCGATTCGACGTACGTGGTCCAGTATGATCTACAGTTCTGGACAGAACTGCGCCAACGGTAGCTAACTGCGATATGGTCAATCTGACTCAAAGTATCTGTCGAGCTAGAGCGCCATGTCACAGTGCGACGCGAACTGTGTCGGAAATTCGTACCAGACAGGAATAAATGATTATCTGTACAGAATTAGAGAAGTCTTTCTCCGTTGTCTGTCCGCTATGCAGGCAAGGCGCATCGTCCAATTAAACAGGACTCCGACGCACTCAGTTTTCCAACTTGCGCATTAAAGTCACCTGCTACCACTACAATGTCAGAGTTCTTGCTCTTCCGAACAAGAGTGACGAGGTTATCGTAAAATTCGTCTTTCTCCATATCAGTGCTGCAGTCTGTGGGAGTGTATGCCGAGATAACAAATAAACTACGCTTAACACTACTATACTTTCCAACGCCGACTGATCCCTGCAGTCTCATGGCACACAAGCGGCTGTTGACTGGGATCCAGTCTAAAAGGGCTGCTTCAGTCTTCTCACTCAAGACTATTCCTACACCACGTTGACCCACAGATTGAGCTGCTTCGTCTCCTTAAGTGCGAAGAAAATATCTTGACGAGACGTTTGGCGCAGTTAGCTGAATTACTCTACTCGAATTTCGAATCCTGAATTCGTGTTTCACTCACACAGCAGACATCAATCGAAAGTGAGTCCACTGTCAGAGCGAAACACGCCTGTTGGCCAGCCTGCATTAAAGTGCGCACATTGAAGGAATCCAGATGCAGAGGCTGACGAGGCTTGAGAAAATGTGAGGTAACAGACTGAAAACCACCTACTACACTATTTGACAATAAACCGTTGCGAGTATCGGGCGTGTTATCAATGAAGATACTATGGGTAGGCAGAAGGGGCAAACAGATTGGGTTGGAGGCGGAAGAGACAGGTTGAATAAAAGAGAGGGAACTGTTTGTTGTTGCAGACCTGTTCATCCGAGGATGCATCTTTAGCTTTTGCGCAACCAAACGCGACCTGTAAGGCAGCAGAATTTTTCCATACAAACCGGTGGCCAGTTGATTTACTTGTGCGCCTTTAAAAAACCTCGTTCGCTCAATGGAACACGGCAAGGAGCAATGGCCTTACTTAGATTGACTTCCGAACGCACCATCATCGGACTTGAGGGCTTTTGGGGGCAAAATCCCTTCCAGACGAAAACACCGTGCCCTCGATGCCGCCGCTCTTTGTCCACGGCCACTTATTCAACAGCCATGATACAACTACGTGTGCAGAATTATGATTTTACAAACTGAACTGAGCGGAGAGTGAAGTCTGCGGTTATCAGAAATGAGCTGTGCCGAATTTTGGTTCCTGAACAGGCTACACCACAATATTTTTTGCTTCACTAACCGGTTTAAGCTAATGTTTACCCGATTTCGCCAGGATATGAAACGAAAAATGCTCAGATAAACTGTAAACACACTGAAGCATATCGTCCTCTAAAGTGTTTTCCATCACAGTTTCTTTCCTCCTAATTCACTGTTTTCTCTTATTGTTGTCTTCAGTGATAG
Source organism: Fasciolopsis buskii (assembly GCA_008360955.1). NCBI lineage: Eukaryota > Metazoa > Platyhelminthes > Trematoda > Plagiorchiida > Fasciolidae > Fasciolopsis > Fasciolopsis buskii. The sequence continues at coordinate 30,606 of LUCM01011484.1, forward strand.
AAACTTTTTGATTTTAATGGGTCGGACAAAATCAACAAAACAGTTGATTACAAGTTCACTGATTAGGGCAAAAAGTTTACTATCCAGGTGTTTGCTCTTGATCTCCTGATTTATTTTTTATTATTTGACCAAATGTTTATCACCATAGTTGCCGTGCAACTTATTTTAATTTTGTTGTTCAAGCTCTTGTGTTCATACCTGAATGTTTCTTTGTCATATCTTAAATCAGATGGACGGGCATGATTCACAAAATGACTTTTCGCATAGTGACTTGGTGCGGTCAAACGAGGATGAGGTGCAAGTTGTTGGCGAAACAAGTGGTACTTCTTGGTATTACGCCGTCTTGCTCACTGTCAATGCTGGTCTAGGAGCGAGCCTTCTTGCCTTTCCACAGGCATATGATTTGGCTGGAGGCATTCCAATGTCTCTTACATTCCTAGTGGTAAGTGTACTGCAGTTTTTTGTAAGTCTCGTAGTTTGCAGTTTGGCCAATTTGGTCTTATTTGAATCGACTGTGAACATGTGGGAGGGAGAGAAAAATGATTATAATAGATTGTTAAAACGTTTTCTGTACCATTACCTTGCGAGCTGGTGGTTCACCAGGCTGTAGCACTGTTAAATACGGTCCGAAATGTGTTTTGCACCTTCAAAGTGCAAAGTGATGTTACAGGACTGAACGACAGTAGTGCCGAACTTGATGATGGATGGAGGGGAACTAACGATTGTGGACCGTTTCACTCATCGTGATAGCTGCGTGTCGAACGATGGTAGCTCGGCAGTGGAGGTTAATACACGTATATCCAAGGCTCGAGCGGCTTACGCCGGACCAGAGCTCTTCTGGCGTCGGTCTGAAAGGTCGTGTGTACTGTGCCACAGTGCGTTCAGTTCTGTTGTACGGTTGCGGGACATGGGGTATGCGTTTAAATGTTCATCGGTTAGAGGTTTTCGATCACCGATGTCTAGTTAGCATGGCTAGGATTGGATGGAGTGATCGAGTGAGTAATGTTGAGATGAGGAATCCAGTATTAGGTGCCAATTCTGAGAATAACTTATCTCAGCGTATGAAACTTAGTAGACTACGCTGGTTGGGTCACGTGTTGCGTATGACGAACACTCGTCCACCATACCGCGCCCTATTTTGCGTTTCTCCCACGGAGTGAAAGAAGCCGTGTAGAAGTCAGCAGATGACGTGGCAATGTGGAATGAGGAAATGCACAGCGAACTTAGGTAAAGTAGATGTCTCACGTCTTGCTGGTTGGGGTCCGAAGTGCCCGTCAACTAGCTGGCTGCATACACTGAAGGATATGGTAATGAACCGTGAACAGTGGCGATCGTGTTGTCATTTCCCATCGAATAAGAATGATTGAAAAAGTGTGTTTGTACAGTTAGACTGTTCCGTCTGTTGGTTACAAAGCATTGTGATCGTTTCTCACCTGTGTAGGTCCCCTAGCTTTTCCCCTTTTATATTCTTTCTTCTGTAGAAAAGTGTAACCTTGGGGTCAGTGAGGCTTTCTCTGTTGATTTACACTGAACGATTATTATAATAAAATACGGTATATAGTGATAGCACTAGCAGTTTTAATAATAACAGCGCCAGCAGCTCTGACCTCGGGGCTTGTAGTGACATGCTATAGTAATTTAGAATGATGTCGCAACGTTTGGATTCATAAATCGAAAGCCTAAAATGAAGGCTATCTTCAGCAAGTAACTGAGATATGTGATCTGGGATGTAAAATAGTGTTAGAATGGTAGACAGATACCACGACACAGATCCTTGCAAGTTGAGTGTTTTTCACTCCAAAAGGGTCAAAGGTTAAAACCTCAAACCTGTTAGTCGCTTTGGCAGCAGATAATAGTTCACTGTCGCCTGGCTCGGTACCGTAGATGATCCATACGTATCTCGTGATATTTCATTCCAAAGTGCGCCGTCTTGTCTTGAGTACAAACAGTTGTCCTCTGACTGAGATGATCACTCTACATCACCGTCGGTGTCGTTGACTCGTATTGCTTATGTCTGCCCATCGCCTATCTTTTCGTGCACTTTTGCACGTCTCGAGCAAAACTGGAAGAAGCGACACGATGGTCAGGCAATCACTTGATGTGGAGGTATGAAAAATTTAGATTCGGCTTTGACTTTAGCCTCGGTTGGTGCTTCTCGCCTTTCTCGTTGTGGCCCGCGAGAAGAGGATTGTCGATGGTTGCAGAAGCTGAGAGATATGGCTCAGAACCGAAGTCAGTGGCGCGAATGCTGTGTGGCCTGACTGTAGAGCTAATTTCCCCCTAGAAATAATTCGACAACAACCAAAATTCACAAAATGTATATGGTGAAAACAAAAAATAGTTTGTTATGGTTTATTATCTGTTTTTGCCTTCTCCAATAATTTGGGAGTTGGTTACTTTGTAACTAATTATGTGTGGTCGCGCATAAGCCGGTGGTGGATGCGGGTACCATTTCATACCGTAATAATGTTTGAAGACATCCCACACTATCCGTCATTTTTCGTGATCTTTTGTTCCAGTTCAGCTGCAGTGGAGGTGCGCTGTTTATTTTTGACCATTTTAAAGCAGAACTGCATTGTTTTTCACTAGAATTTCACTTGAATCGTTATGAGCGTGAATGGATGATAAGGCCATTTAAAAATCACATGGTAACTGTTCGGAAGATTTTCGTCGGTCAGGTAAGACTAACCTTGAGAAAGGGGACAAAAGACCCGAAAGTATTGGTTTTTCTTTTCAGTAGTATATTTGGCGAACGAATGGACGAAGAAAATTTCGCCGGAATCACACGACCGGTTTCGCGGTTATTGCCGCTCTTCAGGTATTCTTCTGCTTAACCATCCCTATGCTAGTACACTCGTTTCTTCGTTTCTTACTAGAATCTCAATTGAATCGTTAGGACAGAAGAATACCGAGTACGCATACCCGAAGCGAGGCAATAACCGCGAAACCATTCATGTTTCCTGGAAAATTTTTTTCGTCCATCCTTATACGCAACATACTACTGAGAAGAACTACACGGTCTCTGTGAATTCTCTCTGTGTTAGCATTGGTGTTGCATGATGAATTATTCCGCATACAACTTAGACTTAAAGCTCACTTTTCACGGTGCTTTGAAGATCTACCATTCAGCGATCATTTTGGTGGTACTAAAACCACACATGGGGCATTTTGCATTTGACAATCTTTTTCCCCACGGCTAGGTTCCATTCGATGAGATCGCCCCATCAATTTGATGAGGTAATGACTTTTAGTTTTCAAACAGTAACCACTTTTTCACAGTAGTATGGTTTTCTTGATCATCATGATTTACGTTATTTTTCTCATATTCGTTTTCTAGTTAATAGCGTTGACTTCTATCGGCTCTCTTATCATTTTGGCCTATTGTGCGGATATCAACACCAGCGGATCGTATCAAGAGACAGTTGAGGCGTGCTGTGGAGTTCGGTGGAATATGGTTTGCTCTTTGGTGATTGCAGCATATTCGTTCGGATGCTGTGTCACTTATCTCATCATCATTGGTGACCTGTGGGACAAAGGTAATTGTGCCGTTATGGTATTCGATCAGTTTTCTCCTCTTAAAATAGCTCTTGTGACTTAACAGTCGATTAGTGTTGGACTTTGACGGAACAAGCTTGAAGTACGGACTCGATTTCAGTTGTCATCGACCAACTTTGGTGGCAGACCACGTATACCTGTCTCAATAGGTTTCTGAATTGATATTAATCATAGCTCCGGTTGAGGGTTTTCATAAGCTCCCGATTTGTAGATTGGGCGCTTAGGCTGTAATCATCTCACCACCAGTCGTGATAGCGTGGTCAGTAACCCAACTTATTTGGGTATAATCTTATATATTTGTGGAATTTTCTCGTCTGCTCTTAGGTTCGCCAATCAACTCAAAGGTTAGGCCTAATGAGATAACCATAAATGTACAAGATGATGGTCAATCACACCTAAGCAATCATGTTGTAACCTCGAATAGTGCGATCTAAATTTCCAAGTCCAGCAGGCGCGATCTCATGAGAAATATCTGGACTGGTTGCTTTGCACTAATTGTCGAGTCGTTTTTGAGTTGCATTGTCTCTTCGATTCTCAGATTCTTGGGTTCTGGTTCCTGCAGAAGGTTCAAGATAACCTTTCGTTTTTACTTCGCTACTCTTTCCGACGTTTGTACGTACTCGCTCATTAGCTTAGTGCAAATAACACGAAAAATTGAATTCTATGCAGCAAGTTGAAACAAAACAGTCCTCTCGAATGGAATTCCCAGGTTTTTGGTGGTGTATCTCTCCCGAGAAAGAGAATCCAGAGAGCTGCATCCATTTATAATGGATAACCAAAGAGATTGTAAATATCAGGACCGAACGACTTAAGGAGTGTATCGAAAAATCGATGCGCCATGTATTGGTTCTTATTGTGAATTATGTAATGTTACTAACACAACGTTTTTGGTAGATGTAATTCGCCAACGTTTCCACTACCGTGGGTAGTCTTTCTCAAGGCAAGTTCTACAACCAAATAATAGGAAATGTTCACATGCCAACGAATGTTCAGATGTCATAGTGTGTGAGTGTGTGTACTTTGAACCGAGCCGGGTGAGAGATTAGTTGTCCTTCACGTCATGCGCCGCTGTGGTGCTAAGGCCAGCTACTATGGTGACCCTTGGAATGTTTGTTTCAAAGATGTTAGGGTTGTCCGTATCAACAATTTGATTGTAAAACTTGCCTTAAGTAAGTCTGCCCACGGTAGTGGAAACGTTGGTGAATTACATCTACCAACAGCGTTGTTATTAACATTATATCACACACAATAAGAAACCAAGGAGTTTTCTCACATTTATTTTGAAGAAGATCCAGAGTTTTCACTCCAATTGTATAATCCACACATGCCAATGGCTGTACTACAACTACTACTTTTCATTCGCCACATTGGTAGACTCACAATCCATCACCCGCCACATAAAATCACCATCTACAGGCGAACTCTGACGTTTAACAAGGAACTATCTGCGACCCCTTATTCGGTGAACGGAATCCACTCCACTTCTGATTGATAGTTAGCCGCGCTTTGTTCCTCATATTTAAAGTAGAATTCCTACTCCCGCATAAAACCAACGAATAAAAATAAGTGTTCTCCCGAATTGTAAAGTTTATAAAACACTGTGCGTCATAAAACCACTCAATGTAGAGTGTTGTGTTTACATATCGGCTTCGAAATGAAAAGAATACAAGGTACCTAGCAGAAATAGCTTCCTGTGGCTTTTAATGCTAAATTTCTCAAACTGAATGATGTTGACTGCAATTATGGGTCGCCTTACGCAGGCTGATTTAGGACACACTGTTTACTGCCAGACCGCTGAATAGTCCTGAGGGCCAGTGAAGGGAAACCTCGATGTCAACGTTGCTTGGTCTTGATGTGGATTTTGAAAGACACTATGTGAATCGTCGCCGTGCGCTCCTCGCTGTACGCTGTTCTCCGAGGTAGGTAATGGTTTGAAGGTGGGTCGATGTGACCAGTCGGTGACATGGGAAAAGTTGTGATGACCTTAACCAGCCGGGTGGCTCATCTAAATGTAGTTAATCTACCGGGTTAGAGTCCACGAGATCCTCCTAAGTGATTGTTTGAGACAATAGGTGTTATAGCTCAGTTGCGTTCTTGCGTCCGCTGTCTTACTATTTTGCAATCGGTCTTTGTCTGGTTTTCGTTTATTTTCATATTTTTGAGTAGATGGTGTTGTAAGATAGCACCAATTATCAGAGTACGTTGGTGCAGGGTTAATGGTTGTAAAAACTGAACTGAACTGCAAGTGTATACGGTGTCGGAATACCTCTCAGGTTACGCCTTTACGGCTAACCATGTCCTACTTGAGATGAACGCTAGCCCTTGAGTAACTTTATCAGCATTTTCGATATCCCTAGCCCGTGGGACGACATACGCTATAAAAAATGTTATCATTCTTGTCTCAGCAAATTTCTGTCACCAGCTCCACCTTGGAGTATAGTGCGAGCGGCATGGGTCAAAGTGCCTAGCGCTGCTATCTCAAAAAGACCACACCTTCACGTGGTATGGACGGCTTGCGTGCCTCCATGACCCAACGAACTATACAGGATGGCTTATCTCAAGCCGAAGATCCAATCCTGTCTGGAAGGTCAATGGATAGAGGCCTGACGAAGTGGTCCATCAATCCCCATGACTCACACGCCCACAAATAATTCCATACCGCATCGGTCGTCGCGCAGGCCAATCAGGGCCGCGCTGCCCATTGTATCGAGCAGAGTGGGTAGTGTTAAGTATGCGACTGCTCAGACTTCCCTCCCCTTTATTTAGCCTGTCTCTTCTGTCTCCAACCCAATCGCTTTGCCCCCTCTACCTACCCAAAATGTTTCCACTAAAAGCACGCCCCGATGCCCGCAACGGTTCATTGTCAAATAGTGCAGCAAGTGGTTTACAGTCTGCTGGCTCACATTTTCTCAAGCCTCGTCAACCTCTGAATCTCCGTTCTTTCAATGTGCGCACCTTAATGCAGGCTGGCAAACAGGCGTGTTTCGCTATGACAGTGGACTCACTTTCGATTGATGTCTGTTGCGTCAGTGAAGTACGAACTCAGGATTTGAGATTCGAGCAGAGTAATTCAACTAACGGCCCCAAATGTCTCGTCAAGATATTTCCTACACACTTCAGGAGTCGAAGCAGCTCAATCTGTGAGCGAGCCTCACTGACCACTGCCTTTTCCCCAGAGTTATACGTTTCTATAAAAAGAGTAAATATCCAAGAGGATCAAATCAAGCAGTCGATGCATTTGGCAGCGAATTTCTTTTGTGGTCCAGGGTCTAGCGTTCGTCAAAGACACTGGATCTCGCAAGGGTCGCTGGGTCTAATGGGCCAAAAACGCCAGCTCCCTAAGTGCAAGGAGGTGAATAAGATGCGTCGACAGTTTCAGCGTCAAGTGACTATAAGCCCTAAGAATGGCCGCGAAAATTAGTGGGTTAAGATAACCGAAGAGATGGAAGTAAAGGCCGCGTCGGGTAACAGTTAAAAACTGTATGAGCTGTTACGCGACAGGGGTGGGCGGCGAACTTCGGTTAGTGAAGTCGTGTGCGATGGAAATGGAGAGCTCATCCATGGTAGACAGCAAAGGCTGAACCATTGGGCAGAGCACTTCAAGGATCAGTTTAGCAGGCCGCACGCTAACGTATTTAGGTCGACGTCTGTAGCTGCGAATCCTTGGGAGGTGTCTGTCAACACCCCCCAACGAAATTGGAAGTGGAGTCGAATATTCGAATTCTGAAGAGGGGAAAAGCAGCTGATTCCGACGAACTCACCACAGTTCTTTTCAAACTGATTGGAGAAGCTCTGATGGAATCAATTAATTCCGTGCTTCGTGATATTTGCAACGAGGAGCGTATTCCATTATCGTGGATTGAGTCACTAATTGTACCCATCTTCAAGAAGGACACACGGAGCGACTGTAGCAATCATTGTGGGATTAGTTTGATTCCGATAGTTACTGAGGTGTTAGCTTTCATAACACTGCATCCTTTGACACCGATCCGCCAGAGTAACATAAACGAACAGCGGGTAGGATTTCGTCCATATCGAGGCTGCATCGACCAGATTTATACTCTTCGCCACGCATTCGAAACGCGTCACACACACACACACACACACACACACGGCCGCCCTACGATCGTAATCTTTCTCGACTTGAAAGGCGTGTTCGATTCAGTGGATCGGACAGCGCTATTCAATGCTCTCCATCGGAAGGGTATACCAGCGAGGTTCGTAAACCTGTTGCGAGCACTGTACTTGCATACTTGTGGTCGCGTGAGGGTATAGGGTGAATTATCAAGTTCATTCGAAATAACTAGTGGCTTTCGACAAGGGTGACCCCATCTCTGCATTCCTGTTCAACTTTGCGTGAACGAGATGACCGAAGATGCCTTCGGAGGTCTTCAGAATGTAGGAGTCAAAGTGGGAAATGGAGTGAAGCTATGCGACCTAGATTACGCAGACGACGTCATGTGCCTGTTCCAGTCTGCGAACCATGCACAACGCGCACTAAATAGAATCTCGAGGTCGGTTGCTTCGTTTAGCACGTGCTTTGCACCTTCAAAGTGCAAAGTGGTGTTACAGGACTGAACGACAGTAGTGCCGAACTTGATGATGGATGGAGGGGAACTAACGATTGTGGACCGTTTCACTTATCTTGGTAGCTGCGTGTCCAACGATGGTAGCTCGGCAGTGGAGGTTAATACACGTATATCCAAGGCTCGAGCGGCTTACGCAGGACCAGAGCACTTCTGGCGTCGGTCTGAAAGGTCGTGTGTACTGTGCCACAGTGCGTTCAGTTCTGTTGTACGGTTGCGGGACATGGGGTATGCGTTTAAATGTTCATCGGTTAGAGGTTTTCGATCACCGATGTCAACCTAGTATGGCTAGGATTGGATGGAGTGATCGAGTGAGTAATGTTGAGATGAGGAATCCAGTATTAGGTGCCAATTCTGAGAATAACTTATCTCAGCGTATGAAACTTAGTAGACTACGCTGGTTGGGTCACGTGTTGCGTATGACGAACACTCGTCCACCATACCGCGCCCTATTTTGCGTTTCTCCCACGGAGTGAAAGAAGCCGTGTAGAAGTCAGCAGATGACGTGGCAATGTGGAATGAGGAAATGCACAGCGAACTTAGGTAAAGTAGATGTCTCACGTCTTGCTGGTTGGGGTCCGAAGTGCCCGTCAACTAGCTGGCTGCATACACTGAAGGATATGGTAATGAACCGTGAACAGTGGCGATCGTGTTGTCATTTCCCATCGAATAAGAATGATTGAAAAAGTGTGTTTGTACAGTTAGACTGTTCCGTCTGTTGGTTACAAAGCATTGTGATCGTTTCTCACCTGTGTAGGTCCCCTAGCTTTTCCCCTTTTATATTCTTTCTTCTGTAGAAAAATGTAACCTTGGGGAAAAGGCAGCGGCCAGTGAGGCTTGCTTTGCTGTTCAACGATGATGATCTTGACTGGTGACGGATCCCTTGGAAATTGGAATGGCAAGAAATTCCGTGTAGTATCATGCTGCTGGTGCGTTTTAGTTTAATAATTACCACAATGATATAGCTAGTCAAGTCTTCGTAAAGGCTTCCAAGCTGTTGGAATGCATTTTTTCTTAGTTATTGAAACATCGAGGATCTTCTGCTCGGGAATAAGCATGTTTTCCATCTGTGTATGACTAACTCCCAGGAGAACAACGCTTTTTTCCATCAAATCTCGGTCAAAGACCTTCAAAAGATTCATCTTGGGTCTCTGTCCAGGAGCGAATGAAGCTTATTGCGCACTTGGCATATCTAGAAATTTGCGAGTCATGTGTACTGTGCCGTGGTGCGTTTAGTTTTTTTATCTGGTTGCGAGACATGAAGTTTTCGTACTCAAGATGTTTATCACTGGGGAATTTTCAATCACCGATGTTTACGTAATATCGTTAGAAATGTGTAAGATGACCGCGTGAGCAGTGGTGACATTCAAAATCAAGTACTGGGTACCTTATCACAGGATGTCTAGTTTAGTACAATTCGTCGAACTACGGTGACAACCGGCTAAGTCGCTGTTATGATGCCCTTTAAATTTCTGAGTTGTTAGACAATCAGAAAACAAATAACTGTTCCAATCAACGTACTGTTTGACTGCGCTCATCTCACATTCATGATTCTCACAAATGCAATGGCTTTCCATATTTCTTACTCTTCCTGTTCCAATTTACTTTTTTCTTGGCCGTTATGATAATGTAGAATGCCTTTGAAGCTGGAGAAGATGATGCACACAGTTGGTAGTTAGAATCAATGCCAAAAAGAAAAACTTAAGTTCTGTTTGTTTTACCCTCAGCCACCGGTCTTGAGACTGCTCTGGTTACGGTAGTTGCTTCTGCATAATCACTCGAGTCATAGTACACTAATTCCAACTACTAAGAGTTGGTACGGCGAGGTCATCTGTGTTTGGGCTCCAGCAAATCATCTTATCCAACCTTCATGTTCGACTTTTGATCTCCTTAATTGAATTACACTAATGTAATACATTATATTATCTTGCTTAATATGGCCTATTTAAATTCTCTATCCCTGTTTTTGAAGTGTTTGATTTTGCAATTTCAAATCCAATGATTCGAAATGCGTGGTACCTGGATCGACGATTTGTCATTTCGACCACATCCTTGGCCATCATCTTGCCTATGTGTTTCCTGAAACGAATAGACTTTTTGCGCTTTGCTAGGTGAGTGTATTAATCCAACCATTACAGTCTTGGCCAAACTATCTGGTGAGCATTTTACTTTTACTCATTGTCATCGCTGCTACCGGTGCGATAGTGGGTTTGCTCGTCTTTTTCTTTTCATTCTCTGTGATGTAGCCACACATCAGCTGATGTTTGCTTCCTGTTCAGCGAATTGTTGTTATAACTGCTGAGAGGGATAGTGGTAAAAGAACCACAGCGCTTTTGTATAAAGCGTGTGTTTGATCTTGAAATCAAGTTAAAACTAAAATCCTGTACAATCCCATGACCTGCACTTGAGCGCTTCGAACAAGTCACGGGATTCTCTCCCTTGTCTGCTCGAGAAATCATTAGATTTGTAATATGCGGGGTCAGTCAGGGAGGTGCAAATGTTCGGATCTGCAAGGCGAGAAAGAAAAGACCTCGTGAACTGAAGCTCAGTAAGCGAGGTCGACATGGAAAACTTACAAAGTGGCAACATAACACCTCGTACTACAGGTTCAAAATTCAAATATCGAGACTTAACATGAGTTTGGATTTGTAGAAGGACCCCAGTAGTCATTTCTCGTCTTCCACAGTCGGCTTTACGCCAGGAAATTGCGTCACATCTTACCTTGGTTTTGTACATTTTGTTCGTGATGCATGAGTTAGACGGCTTGAACACACCTTCCAGTTCAGTTGAGTTCATTTAGGTTTGGTTTAGTTTGGTTCGGTTTGGTTCGGCTCGGTTCAGTTCAGTTCAGCTTATGTAAACATCCGCCTTGGCCGAAAGTGCTCTGGCTTTGTTCGCTACCTCGCAGCATCTAATATTAAAAGAAAAATCAACAGGTCATAGGACAGTCGCCACAGAAAAGCGGAAGTATTTTTACTACAAGAGCGCTACTTGCAATTATATCTAGTCATATTGCCTAAGGCGCCGTTTATCCCGTCTGATTATGTTATGGGGGATGCTTCATGCACCATTTCGTTGCCATATCGTCATCAAAACGCTGAACAAAACGTGGATTTCGGGTGGGAACTGTTCTTTTTTTTCTTTTGATGAACTTTATAGGGGGCTTTTAGGACAAGAAGCAAAAGCAGAGACGTTTTGGCGTATTATCAGTGAAGTGAATGTGTCCTGTCTTCTAATTCAGTTAATTTAGTGTAGTTCACTTCAGTTCGATGACCACCCCACAACACCGTTTACTCAAGGAAAGTCAGCGAGAAATAATGAAAGACTAGCTACAAAATAATTATTGAGCAGTCATATAGAACCAGAGGAATTCAGGACTGAAGAACGACACTGGGCACGACGTTGAACCATATCACTTGATATTTCCAAGCATTGTTTTGGGGCTCTCATACACCAACGCGGCGATCTTACTGGTACTACATATGCCAATCCATTGGTTTAGGCTTTCATATCTTTTTGCCATGCTATCTGGCCACTTCTATTCATCTTCAAAACGCTACTTGTCCCTAACAAGTGTACAGAGGTTAGGCTTCTTGCGGGGTTGTCCAGAACGTGACGCAGTCACCATAATCTATTCAGCTTTGCTACTTCTTCTAAAGCTCCAACTCTAGGAACCAGTAACTTACTCACAACTTCTGAGTTATTGAGAAAATCCTCCAGCCATATTCTGCTGGCATTCTTCGTATATCTGTCCTCAACGGGGATATTTCTGGATCGTGCAGTAGGACCGTCCTTAGTACTGTTGTGTAAACCCAACCTTTACTCAGTAAGCGAATGCCACGCTGATGGCATGCTTCAAATTGATGGGTGCTGATTGAGCGTTCTGTGTACATGGAAACACTTCCCCGATGTACGACCATCAGGTGAGATGGAAACACCCAAGTAATAAATCCTATCTACTTCACCCAGATCTTCCTCTGCAAAAAGCAGGGTTTGGTTTCGAGTCAGTCCAGTTGCTCCGCGACATTTTGCACTTCAGAGGTGCGAAATGCTTTCCAAACCTATGTCCGGTAGCTCTCAGACGATCGAGAAAAAACTGCAACTTGGGTTTTCATTCAGAACCAAAGCATTGTCGACATACTCTAAGTCAGACAATTTACTATCTGAACCGTGCTGTTATTTTCAAATGAGGGTAAAGTTACCTCCATAGTCATCTCAATTGCGAAGTTGAAAAGAAAGAGTGAAAAAGGTCAGCTGACGAATATTACATCCCGTGAATTCGGGGAAAAGCTTGTCATGAGCTCGAACTCGTATTTGTATGTTCCCTGCAGTGTTTGGAGAAAAAGAAGCCAATTTCTCTCGTACACCTTCGAATGACAGACAGCGCCATAGAACCGCACAATCGACTGAATCAGACTTTGCTTTCCGATCAAGGAAGACGGGGATCCTGGGAAGTGTTTTATAAGATTTGCTGCGGAATGAAGTTGTTATCAATGTAACCCCCATTGGGTTAGACACCAGGTTGATTCTCACACGTACGCCTTTCGCGAGTACATCGTAATCATCGGAAGACAATACCCACTAGCGGTTTGGATGCGGGGCTTACTAAACCAATTCTTCTAAGATTTTATCATGAGAACCTGTTACACCTTTCGTAAGTTGGTGCAATCATCGATTCGCACCAGCCCTTAGGGACCTATTCTCTCCCCGATGTTAATGGTTTCCCACGGACGGAGACAGCCTATCTAGTCCAGTAGCCTTGTCTTTACGGAACACTTACCTTGCGGATAACTATTTCTGATGGAGGGCCAGTATCTATCTTCATCATTTTACTTACAGGCATAAGTGTCAGCCCCGCTGTCGTTCCAAGCCAACTAAACTGCTCCCGAAAGTCCCCCGCCCACCTCTCCTCCCGGCACTTCTGAGAGTGATCAGCGAGCCGTCGGATTCCTTGACCATCTTATCTTCACTTGGCTTTCGTGGACCAGCGCTCCTGACCAGTTGGAAAAGGTTGAGACGGTTGCCAATAGCTGCACCCTTTTCCATTTCTCTACATTTGTCTATCAATCATTGCTTGCAGTTAGTTTTGGGGTTCCTGAACAGCTGAAGTCTCAGGGACTTGTGCGTCCCATTGTATGTGACATCCGCGGAGACGGGTATGCTGACATACAACAGAGCAACTGAGGTGGAAGATATCCATCGTTTTTGTGGTTCAGCTGCCTCGGAGTCTTACGTGGCAGCTGCTACTGAGTTCACGCTTTCTTTGATGTGCTCCCGATGTTTGTTCGAATTTTGGGCATTTAGTTGGAATGATAACGGCGTTGAAAGCTCTGACTGGAACTCATGTCGGTGACTATCATCTAAAGACAACCGTGTGTGACGGCTGGTTTTATTGTTGGTGCGACCACAAGCTAAGCGTAAAGTAAAGCGATCTCGACCCGAAGCTTGATTTACATTCATAGATGATTGGCAATCCGCGATTGATTCGCGCCACCGATGACCAGTGATAATTTGGCCAATGTGAATCCACCGCAGTGAAGACAAAGAAGGAGGCCAAATTAGCGGATGCTTCCCTCATGACAGAAGCTTGTGTTCGTAAAGACGTAACTGTCATCGGAACAAACGTAGACTAAGTGCTTTCTATCATCCGTGCGATTGGCTGGGACAGAAAATGGCCGTCCGAGGTGTCGTTCTGTCTTCGCTAAGTTGCTAAGTTGGACGTTAAATCATCAGCGATGACCACGTCCGTTTAAAACACTTCGGTGTAGTCGGGACGACTGGCAGTAGAATTCGTCTTTGGCTGCAAATGAGCTGTGACCAGTAGGGCACATGCACGAACAGATAACGACGCTACAGTCAGTTTATACTGACAAGTACAAAACATTTTAGCCGAACTGCACAGAAACAACTGTTGACTGGAATGCATTATAACAACGTACGCTCGGCTTTCGTGCTCAGGGCAATAGCATCGCCAACAGGACCACAAGAATTCAAGACGAGCTCATTTGACACACGAAGAATGAGGCCAGAGAACAAGGTTGTATCTAGGCCGTCATCATCATCATCATCATCGTTTATCGTCAAACAGCAAAGCAAGCCTCACTGACCGCTGCCTTTTCCCCAAGGTTACATTTTTCTACAGAAGAAAGAATATAAAAGGGGAAAAGCTAGGGGACCTACACAGGTGAGAAACGATCACAATGCTTTGTAACCAACAGACGGAACAGTCTAACTGTACAAACACACTTTTTCAATCATTCTTATTCGATGGGAAATGACAACACGATCGCCACTGTTCACGGTTCATTACCATATCCTTCAGTGTATGCAGCCAGCTAGTTGACGGGCACTTCGGACCCCAACCAGCAAGACGTGAGACATCTACTTTACCTAAGTTCGCTGTGCATTTCCTCATTCCACATTGCCACGTCATCTGCTGACTTCTACACGGCTTCTTTCACTCTGTGGGAGAAACGCAAAATAGGGCGCGGTATGGTGGACGAGTGTTCGTCATACGCAACACGTGACCCAACCAGCGTAGTCTACTAAGTTTCATACGCTGAGATAAGTTATTCTCAGAATTGGCACCTAATACTGGATTCCTCATCTCAACATTACTCACTCGATCACTCCATCCAATCCTAGCCATGCTAACTAGACATCGGTGATCGAAAACCTCTAACCGATGAACATTTAAACGCATACCCCATGTCCCGCAACCGTACAACAGAACTGAACGCACTGTGGCACAGTACACACGACCTTTCAGACCGACGCCAGAAGAGCTCTGGTCCGGCGTAAGCCGCTCGAGCCTTGGATATACGTGTATTAACCTCCACTGCCGAGCTACCATCGTTGGACACGCAGCTACCAAGATAAGTGAAACGGTCCACAATCGTTAGTTCCCCTCCATCCATCATCAAGTTCGGCACTACTGTCGTTCAGTCCTGTAACACCACTTTGCACTTTGAAGGTGCAAAGCACGTGCTAAACGAAGCAACCGACCTCGAGATTCTATTTAGTGCGCGTTGTGCATGGTTTGCAGACTGGAACAGGCACATGACGTCGTCTGCGTAATCTAGGTCGCATAGCTTCACTCCATTTCCCACTTTGACTCCTACATTCTGAAGACCTCCGAAGGCATCTTCGGTCATCTCGTTCACGCAAAGTTGAACAGGAATGCAGAGATGGGGTCACCCTTGTCGAAAGCCACTAGTTATTTCGAATGAACTTGATAATTCACCCTGTACCCTCACGCGACCACAGGTATGCAAGTACAGTGCTCGCAACAGGTTTACGAACCTCGCTGGCATACCCTTCCGATGGAGAGCATTGAATAGCGCTGTCCGATCCACTGAATCGAACACGCCTTTCAAGTCGAGAAAGATTACGATCGTAGGGCGGCCGTGTGTGTGTGTGTGTGTGTGTGTGTGTGACGCGTTTCGAATGCGTGGCGAAGAGTATAAATCTGGTCGATGCAGCCTCGATATGGACGAAATCCTACCCGCTGTTCGTTTATGTTACTCTGGCGGATCGGTGTCAAAGGATGCAGTGTTATGAAAGCTAACACCTCAGTAACTATCGGAATCAAACTAATCCCACAATGATTGCTACAGTCGCTCCGTGTGTCCTTCTTGAAGATGGGTACAATTAGTGACTCAATCCACGATAATGGAATACGCTCCTCGTTGCAAATATCACGAAGCACGGAATTAATTGATTCCATCAGAGCTTCTCCAATCAGTTTGAAAAGAACTGTGGTGAGTTCGTCGGAATCAGCTGCTTTTCCCCTCTTCAGAATTCGAATATTCGACTCCACTTCCAATTTCGTTGGGGGGTGTTGACAGACACCTCCCAAGGATTCGCAGCTACAGACGTCGACCTAAATACGTTAGCGTGCGGCCTGCTAAACTGATCCTTGAAGTGCTCTGCCCAATGGTTCAGCCTTTGCTGTCTACCATGGATGAGCTCTCCATTTCCATCGCACACGACTTCACTAACCGAAGTTCGCCGCCCACCCCTGTCGCGTAACAGCTCATACAGTTTTTAACTGTTACCCGACGCGGCCTTTACTTCCATCTCTTCGGTTATCTTAACCCACTAATTTTCGCGGCCATTCTTAGGGCTTATAGTCACTTGACGCTGAAACTGTCGACGCATCTTATTCACCTCCTTGCACTTAGGGAGCTGGCGTTTTTGGCCCATTAGACCCAGCGACCCTTGCGAGATCCAGTGTCTTTGACGAACGCTAGACCCTGGACCACAAAAGAAATTCGCTGCCAAATGCATCGACTGCTTGATTTGATCCTCTTGGATATTTACTCTTTTTATAGAAACGTATAACTCTGGGGAAAAGGCAGTGGTCAGTGAGGCTTGCCTTGATGTTTAACGCTGAACGATGTTGTTGTTGTTGTTGATGATGATGATGATCTCACTGCTCGTCTGCAGTGCTGCTTGTTGAAGTTCTTAGTTCGTTTCTGCTCATAGCTGTTGCGAACAGCCGAATCACACAGACTTTCGACTTCCAATTGGGTTTGTGGCCTGCGTCGATGGCCGTTGAGTTGTACAAAATCGCAACAAAACGAACACATGGTCCGAATCGACATAAATGATCGAGCACGGTCTGCAGTTCTGGACAGAACCGCGGCAACGGTAGCTTGCTTCAATATGGTCGATCTGACTTAGATTACCTATCGAGTTAGAGCGCCATGTCGCCGTGCGACGCTAACTGCGTCGGAAATTCGTACTAGATAGGAATACTTTTAATTGGAGAAGTCTTTCCCCGTTATCTGTTTGCTGAGCAAG
>LUCM01011485.1:0-17729 GCA_008360955.1 Fasciolopsis buskii
AAATGAAATCCAAACTTGGAATTGGTATTCAAAATGAGATCTAACAAAATCCTTAAACAATAGGATAAATTTCTCGGCCTTTCGGAGAGACATTTCTGGTCTCAGTTCAGTAAGCTATTTCCTAGTTCCCAGTTCGGCGGCAACAGGCAAGTCAGGCAATTTGGGCTCACTCCTCGGGAGAAGGACCAATATCCACCCTCACAAACCCAATCCCAATCCGAGAAAGTCCAGAACCCATCAGCCAAGTGCCTTATTACCAATTTCCTCCGTGCCTAACTTCCGCCCAGTGGTCCTCAATCCCCATTACAACACTAACTACCAATCTATGGTCAACACCTGCCGCTCCAAAGTTCCATCTTCGAAACTCTACTACTACACATTCCATCCGTTGGGATATTTTATTAGCCATCAATCCATTGGCTTCTCGCGATCCACTTTGAATATTTTGCTTAGTGGACGTTCATTAATTTTTGCAGGTTCTTTCCCTTTTCTTTTTTACATCCGGTTTGTCGTCGTTTCTTTTCCTTGTTCTTTACTAAAATGAGCATCTCTGTGCCTCTTCTACTTTCCTCGTTTTGTTTTTGTGACAAATGTTCTTTCGCCATGCTTTGCTGTGTTTTTGCCTTTTCTGACGTTTATCTGATTTGGTTTTTCTTTATTTAACTGTTTCTTCTGTTTAAGCGCAAGAGATATCTAAAGCAACTTTAGGGTGTGGAACCTTGTAAATCACTCCATCTTGAAATTTCCAATGCTTTTCCTAAACACGTACCTTAGCCTGAAGAGACAGGAACCCTTGTTCTCTCTTCCCGTTAGGGGAACCACTCTAGAGGACGATGTTTTCATTGCACTGCCTATTTGGAAGCAATCGACACACCGAGTGGTTTATAGAATTTAAAAGGCGGAAGCAATATTCGACGAACCCCCGATCATTTCCTCAGGTGTTTATGCAGCACCTACGTAAAACTTTACAATGAAGTCCCAGAAATCCAGTAAATATTTTCCGACGTTAACCCCCATGTAGTAGCTCTTGCAAAATCTCGGCTAACCCATGATATACCCGGTTGAAAAATCCACAGGCGTCGATACGTCGCCGTCAGACTAGATTCTGGAAGGGGTTGTGCTAGGTATCTGACCTTTTAACAGGAAAACCCATTGCAACAACTGAAGCTCTCTCGTCAATCGCGTTTGGTGGCCCCGCGGTTAGTCTTCACCCTCCCAAGAACCCCAAATGCTCCCACAAATTATTACTTCCTGCCTCCCAAAATGCAACCAGAGATATAGCGATGACTTCAACACGCTGCTAGTCCCATGGCAAACTTCACTTACTTCTGCTATTTCTTAACTGCTGGAAAGTTTGGCCCATCGAGGTTTGAGTGTTCAAGATCTAGTTTGGCAGGCTTCATATTTGGAACCCCCTTTAAGAAGTATTCGTCCGGGGCTCTAAGAAGCTGCGACAATAATAAAAACACTTTGTTTTATGGATAGTGCCAAAACTTGCAGTGTTCATGATCATGACTTACCGCGATAATGTCAAAATAATAAAAAGTGGGAGATAAAAGCACTCACGTACAATGTGTGGGAGGCCCATACGATAGCTAATATCACATATGCCATGCCATTTTTGTACAATAAAACCTCAGTTATAAGATTTGTTTTGAGTAATTTCGGTTTCGTAAACTTCAGCTGGGTCTATTAGTGGAGGTAGAGCTGGAAAAAGAGTAAAACTGAACACAATAACGGCAATGTCTGATGGACTCTGGTCAGTTGCCAGAAACAGCCATCTTGTCATATTTGGCAACTAGAATAAATGCCCATGGTAAATGATGAGCTGCACCCACTTTGGTAAAGAACACTGAGATGTATGCAGAACGTCAACCCATATCAGATACCAATAAAACTGTTTTCCCGCGATTTCGTTTTGTAAACTTTGGGATAATAGAACTTTGGGAAGAAGCAAGAGGAAGCCAGAACGAAAGTATGCTCGAGAACATTTAGGCTAGATGGTTTCTTACAAAAGCAGTGCTGGTGGGTAAGCCTGACTGGGCACTGGCCACCCAACCTGAGAAGCAGAGTTAAGGGCTGAAGGGAGATTCATACTCTCCCGACCTAGTCGCATTCGCACAGTGCTGCAGCCAAGCATCCCTCTCGATTTGCACTGGCCAAATCGTTGTATCTGATCGCGCTACGAACTACTGTGATAAAGCCACAGCACTCGACAGGTGAGGAAAGGAATGTGAATATGGTGCAAGTAGGACTGGGTGATGTCTCCGGGGGTAGATAATCCCGGGCTAGCCGAAAAGGCGGCAGCCTGAGCATGAAGTAATCGTATACATCCAAGCCGGATTGAACGGTTTAGAAAGAAAAGAGCCAGCTGCAGTCTGGACTTGCTGCCAGCTGCGATCAAATGTACAAGCGGCTCAGAAAAGGAAAGTGCTTCAACGTATAGTGCAGTCAAAAAACTGGTTGGCGGTCGACGCTGTCAGCAACCCGGTTCGCTGGATGCGTGTAGATAATTAGATAGCTGGTTGACCCGGCGTTTCCGTTGTCTACGCAAATGAGTAGGAGGAGAATGAGCCGGTATTTAGGAGGATGCGCAAAGAATGGTAGCAGCCTATATAAATACGAGACGTGTTAGAAGAATTTGAGATACACCACGGACTAACTAAATTCACGGTTTATAAAGTACGGACTATAGTCCCCTCTAGGACATCATGTCTCTGAAGCATAAGAAAAGGTCGGGACCAGTGGCTATGGTAAATGAAAACCGCCAAGATGGAAAGAAAAATCCAAGTAGGACCTTATGGACACGGAGGAGGTAGAAGGTCCGAAGTGTCTGGAGCGGGCAGGGAGATTTCGATCGGGAGTGCGGAAAAATGTATTTGTATGTAGCTTTGTCTGGAGACAGTCGTTTGGGTTTATCCGAACCAAAGGTGATTTCAAAGAGCAAAACCCTTCACATAGGGAGAGGCGATGAGAAAGATTAAGAAATGAAGAGTGCAGTGGAGTTGGAAATTGGAAGACGATGGCCAACTATGGATAACACACCGTTTTGGGGACGATATAAGAATTGGTTGAGGAGTATGAGAGATAAGTGTACTTGGGCACCCCTAAACTCATAGTTAAAATAGTGACGTTTATGGAACTGCAGTTAGACTATTGAGCAATAGAAGTCGTTTGTCGAAGAAATATGATGTGCATCGGACGTGAAATTGCATGTGTGCATGTATTGTACGCTGGTATCGGGGCTCAGTTTTGAACTAGGAGTGGGAAAGAGGCTGGTTTGCCGTTTCAGCGGCAATAATAAAAGTGCTTCTGTCCAATCACAATGACCCGATTTGGTGTATCCAAGGCCACCAGCGGCGTAGTTTCGGTGTAACGGACCAGTACTCGAGCGACAGTTTGGCTGGCAGGAGTGATAGGATAGCAGATCTGGAATTGCCAGTACTAAGACGAAACCGGTGACAGCGCATCTACTCCAACGCAAAAGGGAGTAGTAGTCTGTCTTGGGCTCCAGTTTGGGGTTATGGTTATTATTGAATCGCAACAACATACCTGCCACACAATGCGTTCGTTCCGAAAAATGAATTGAGTTACGGTAGCAGTTTTAGGGTTATTTGAAAGTTTGAGTCTACCAAAAACGACCTATTCAGCCTTGTCAAGCCAGTACATAGGATTAGATGGCATGAGCTGAGTGGATTACACAGGCTGGGGGTGTTTTAGGCTGAGGAATTTTGTGAGAGCATTGATTCATCAATTAGTGTGTTCACCTTTTGGTTAACACATTGGAAGCGGCTCATTGATTAGTCACCTATTCCACTGGTAACGAGAGCACATCCTCTACAGCGAGGGGGAGGGTCAAAAAATGCATAAGCTTGGACGTGAAAGAAAGTGGGGTAACAAAAGGTGAAGCTTAAGTCCAAAAGCTCCAGGTGGTGGTCTCTGTGGAGACTCGGTCATGAACTAGAATTCTAACCCATGTTCGTGGGTCTCGTCTATTTCAATGTTAGTTTGTGTTAATTAAGAGTAGAACATCTAGTATCTTTGCCAGTTGGTCTTTGAAGTGAGCTCAATTTCGGTACAATCTCGAAGAACTAGGGAGTTTTTCCTGCAAATTAAAACAAGCAACTGTAAAGGACGTTTCCTTGATTGATAATCGAGTCAGGGGTATTCTTAATGAGCAGTATCCACTATGAAGTAGGCACGAGGGAATACCAGCATCACGTATGATGGTCATAGCAGAATGAACAATATTTTGACAAAGATTAAAGAGAAATGCAAGGATTAATTTGACTCAACGAAGCCATAATGATTCAATTCCAAGCGGTTCGCATCTGGCCCTGTAGTCTAGGCAAGACGAAGGCCTAGGAAATTTCTAGTGAGCTCTCGTTGCACCTTCTAGACTGCTATTTGATCGACGTTATGCAGGTGCGTGGGGATAATTGAGCAATATTCTAGGTGAGGAATATAAAGGGATTAAAGATGAGTGGCTTGCAATCTTGAGTGAGATTAGGATCATTGCAGCGGTTCTTTCAGCTACGGTCACTTGGTTGTGGGCTTGCTTATAAAGGCTGAGTGAGCAGGTGTATTGTAGCTCTAAGTCCTTGTCCGGGTGCAATTTAGAAATGGGCATGCCAATTACGGAGAGACATTTCGGGGACGCATGGCATTTATAGCTCATTACAGAAGATTTATCAGCAGAAAACTTCATGAGCCATTTGGAACACCGGTTACCAAGAGGGTACGAGTCTTCATTGATAAGTGTGGGCAGGGCGTTAAATAAACTGGCTTCAAGGGAGTGAAATACCATCAGCAAACATAAAAGGTGTGCCACGAAGAATGACTATAAAGATAACGAGAAAACATAACAGGAGTAGAAGAGGACCGAGGATGCGACCCTGAATGACCCCATTGGTTATAAAAACAATAATAATGGTGTATTTCTCGAAAACTCCGAGAGACATACGTGCTTGCAACATCAGGCGTTATATCGTCATAACAAAACCCACCGAGCAGCATAGCTTGAAGATGGGGTCGGAACACGGATGAGTTAATATTACACATGGTTACCAGCAGGTCCACATAAGTATTGTTCGGTCCGTTGCTATGTGTTTAAATGCACCTATAGCATGCATCGCGGAATCAAAATTCGGCTGGAGCATAGTGGCAAACGTCAGGATGTGGCAGATATGTTCAAAATTTAACAAGCTTATTCAATGTCCATGGGAAGTAGTCTGCGGCAAAAAACGGTGTTCTCTAGGCCTTTGCATGCCAAGATCACAACTGTTGGGCGCACCGTATCTACGTCCTCAAATCTCGTCCTACAGATTTTCAATGAGCACAGGTATTTTGTAAAACCTGGTGTTGCCGTTAGGAAATTAGAACAACCGATAGATGAATTGACCAACAAGCTCCAAGTGATATCCCCCGTGGACACAAAACGGATTCCTGTCAATCACCTCATCAAAGCGCCTGAAAACCCCGGATGAAAACAGCTCCCTAGTATGCAGTTGGCTATTGACGCAATTTCTTCAGAAGTTATGCCACGAATCCCAAACCCGTTGAATGCTTTGGTTTTAATGGTTTCAGCCGCATCCCGCCACACGCGCCTTAAAATGCCATCCTCTGGCTGTTACACGATAGGATGCTCTTGTCGCTGTTTTAGACTAGCTGAACGATTGCTCAGTAGACCTTGTCCAATGCTGCTTCGATACCTCATTCCTGCTTTTGCAAACAGTTTTTTAGTAGTCAGTTTGCGAAAGTCCCGTCTAATTTCTCTAAGTTCATAAAAACCCTTGAAGACAAAATGCCTATGCCGAGGAAGTACCAAAGGATGTATACCGGCAATAACTGAAAATACGTTTCGTTTAACAAAATTCTCTGCAGCCACCCGGCATCCATGGAAGTTCGAGATCCTTACCGCCCACTGTGGCCTCATCTGTGCCGCAGGCGATTGTTCACTTATACAACTCGTCATCAGCTTCACCACAGTCCGCCGCAAGCGTTGCAAACAACTTCTTCCCTACCATCCTCTCTATAGCCCGTAAAATCCACTACTCGCCCCGAGAGCGCAAAATGTCCGGCATCGGCCCAAACTTAGCCTTTCCCAGCCAGACACCCAAAAGGCCAACCACCGATGGCTAATCTGCGATGACACTCCACGGGGGACATAAAATACACCCCTGTTACAAAAGTCTGGCATTGAAAACTACAGAAGAGGTTTCTGAAACACTCTCTTGTTATTGTAATGAGAATTTTAGCAATGCAAAGCCAAAATCAGATCACAGTTTCAAACACCATTGATTCTACGGTACCGGAATGAACGCACAAGTGCAAACAAAGTTCAGATATGAAGCCACAGCAAATCAAAATGAAACTACACAAAGACTGAATTTTGCTACGCAGATCCCCTATTGCGTGTTCACACACAATTCGTGACCTCGGTCTCGAATACCCAGCCTCTAACTTTTTCAGAATACGCAGTTATTCAGTCGGCAAAAGCCAACACCCATATCTTCAAGAGCGTACTTTTGAGTCAGCCATCGGTTTCTAACTATCCGGGCTGACTCTTTCTTCTGCTGATCAATCCGCATAATGAAGCCTAGGTCTAGTATCAACAAATGCGGTAGCATCACGGCATTGGACACAGGTCGGATATTGCCTTCTCATATAAGTTGAAGCTTATTTAACGTTTATTCATTTCCTACTCTCCTCAGCTCGTCACACTTCCTTCTGTTAAAGTAGTGCTATTTTGTTATCTGAAGAGCTTCTACTAATTCAGTAATGGCCGTTTTCTTTTTTGCTGCCTTCCGTCTCATGGCATTTAGCCTAGCGCGTTTGCGTTTACACCTCCCAGGCAGTCAACCATATAACAACGAATCAACCGTTTCCATGTAATCTACTTTTCCTTCAAATGAACTGCATAAACGAAGCCGAGTGAGTCACGAAAGGCGATGAGGCTTTGAAGTGGATTCGTTCCTACCCCCGGCCAATGCTCTTCATAAACCTGATTTGCTTTTCCGTGCCATTGCTTATCATTACATTACGTTCCCACAGCCCTGTGCAGTGAGAACCCTGTCGCAACAGCAACATGAATGTGGCATGCGAATGTGGGGAAAACTGATCAACTTCAGTAGTTGCCAAAAAATTGCCAACGCGCGGGAAATTGTGCTCAGGCGAAGGGATGGTACGTTTCTAATAAGGGCTCACCCACTCCCTTTTCGGAGATTAAATCGTAAATAAAGTTATCACGGGGTTGTGAAGGAAATAAGCCACATTCAGCATTAGGTTTGTTTCTCATCAGCCTAGATCCGATCCTGCGAAATGAAAAACCACAAAATGTCCGTGCTCACATGATATGCCACTGATTCTCGTGCTGTAGACTTAAGGTGCTCAGACAACGGCTTCTACACATGCCAATATGTCGCGCCATCCAATCTCAAAATACACCGTCCTGTCTCCCGTAATGCAGCGGGCAAAGTACCACGGATCTTCAAAACAGCCGCCATACTATCATGTTCAAACTCCTTAACAAACTCTTTGCTACTGATGTCTCATTTAATTGATGCAAACTTAACATCACACAGCCAAATGAAATGCTTTGTTCTATCAATATCGGTATTTGTAGTACTAGCTGACGGCAAGTCTCCGCAAGATCCCTAATCCATTTTTGAATCCCAAACTATACCAGCTACAGCCCCATCCAAACCTTCCGCGCTGATTTCCTGCCACTGACGACGAGCCACATCTTAGCTCCTTTCTCCAGGTACTCTCCAAGCGACCGAACTTGTTTCTACTTTCTTTTCAACTTCTCCTACCCCCCCCTAACCCTTCTATTTCTCCAGCCTCCCACCCTTCTTACTCCGCGAGGCCCAAACGCATTCTTACCTCACCCGCCACATTCACCAGCTTATCTAAGGCTCAAGCTTTAACATATCACCCTATATTCACTTATCCTCTGCCTTGCACAGCACTCCATCTGAGGGCACAGGAGAGCCTAATATACTAGTGTAAGATAACCATTTATGACTGCCGGATAAATGAAATAGTCCGAGCCCGAAGCTTTCCAACTCGCAGACGTGCAAATATTATGGATATATCTCCCCGGTTTCCCATTCACTTCTCTACTCATCGGTCCTCTTATTTACCCATTTACATTTTCTTCGGTACCCACAATAACCCCACTGACGGAACGCTTTCCATACTGTCGTTTCCTCCATAAGTTCCAACTGCCTAGAATCACCGCGTGCACCACTCAGGTCGGTCAAAAAGATCTACCTTCTAGGCTGTGCGGAAAAGAGTATAACCGTATATTTACGTACTTCGGGCTGCATGCTCGTTCGCATGATCAAACTATACAGGCATGAGAGAATAACAAGAATCAGAAAACAGACAAATGAGCAATTGGGCACAAAATGAAGAAAAATTGTGAAACTGGCACGCTAAGAAAAAAACGAATGTTTTACGACAACCAATAATAGAGCCGCAGACGAGACGCTCTATTGAAGATGGCAAGACGACTGTGTATGAGATGCATGCAGCATTTGGACTTTACGGTCGATAAAATGGGCATGACTGTTAAAACTTACCAATGAATAAAAGCCTCAAAGACATGGAGTGAAAGTAAAAAACTCTCAAAAACGGACCGAAAACAAGCGTCGATAAGAAGTACTAATGGACCGTATAGTAACTTTTATCGAAAATGACATGAAAAGATAACGTTAGGTGATTTATCATGATTTATCGGAGCCAAAAAAATATTCCAAAAGGCCTCTGGGGAAAATCAGGAAGGACGAAACATTTAGAGTGGACGAGTTCTGCTAGGCCAAAGTCTGAAGAGATAAAATAACGAAAACCGTCACCAAGCATTGAAGATGATTGACTAAATTAATATAGCGCTTGAAGATATAAGATCTACGCGGTAGCCCAGGTGAAACAAAACGGTGTCTTCCGCTTATTAGTTTGACGTTAGAGGCTTAGATGTGATAGAAGCAAGTTACCGGTCGATGATTAAGCCGCAGGATAGTAGAAGAGAAAATTGAGAGTGAATATATGCTGGAAACCAATGTAGCAGCATTGCGAAAAAGGACCCAGTGATGAATGCCTTTCGTGGCGAGGAGATGTTCAACGATGGGCATATACGCCACGGCGGGAATAGCTCCAGCAGTGAATCTGGAGTTGCCAAGACATTCGTACTGCTCAGATGAGTCACGAGGCTATTGTGATACAATATTATGTAGCTATCAGATATCAAGACGAACTAAGCACGAGTCATCAAGTTTACGTATGGGAACATCATAGCGGAACTTAAAAGCAATAAATACCACTTAATATCGCGCCCCTGCAGCATTTAGTCCGCCTTCTAGGATAGTCCTGGTACTGAAATACCTTAGAGTTAGCTATCAGACCACAGTTGTGTGTGAACGCGCGATCATGGGGCGGACCACCGGATGGACCAGGACCCTGGCAAGGACACCCATGACGACGCCAACAACACCTGGAGCGGAAAAAATGAGAGATTGCAGTCTGGAGGTATTCCAGTTGAGAGTTAAGGTGCGTGCAGACATAAGAACGAGAAGTGATAAATGTTTTGTAGAATGAGGCATCAGGTGATACCGAACGTCGCACTTGGAACGGCCTTATTGTCAAATGCATGCAGAAGGCAGAGTTTATGTGGATATTGATTTGAAGGTAAGTGAGAATGTGATATGAACAACAGTCTTTTTATATGTCTTCCCACATGAGCACTAAACTAACAGACGTAAGGTGAGAAACTGCGCACACTTGCTTCATTGATGGAGCTTTTCTGCCTATGCCCAACAGTTAAGTCACTCCTGAAATACCCACTAAAGGCTCCACTAAAGCTGGCAATACCTTGTTCAGAGGTTCGTTAGAAGACCTCGCGCTTTGTATCCGCTTAGTACCCTAGTCTGAAAGATAGGCTCTTAAATTGAACTTCCAGTACCCCTGTAACGTTTGATCATGCGAACGAGCATGCAGCCCGAAGTATTCGAGAAATATACCGGTATACATCTGTTTCCGCACAGCCTAGAAGGTAGATCTTTTTGACCGACCTGAGTGGTGCACGCGGTGATTCTAGGCAGTTGGAACTTATGGAAGAAACGACAGTATGGAAAGCGTTCCGTCAGTGGGTGATTTTGTAACCGAAAAAATGTAAATGGGTAAATAAGAGGACCGATGAGTAGAGAAGTGAATGGGAAACCGGGGAGATATATCCATAATATTTGCACGTCTGCGTTGGAAAGCTTCGGGCAGGGTGGTGTGCCAAGTGTAGATCCCTCCTAAAATGGCTCGGACTATTTCATTTATCCGGCAGTCATAAATGGTTAATCTTACACTAGTATATTAGGCTCTCCTGTTGCTTCAATGTGAAGGCTGTGGCAAGCAGAGGATAAGTGAAATATAGGTATATGTTAAAGCTTGGCCCTTAATAACTTGAATGTGGTCGGGTCGGAAAGTAAGATACCCGTTTGGGCCCTGCGAAGTACGAAGGGTGGTAGGCCGGGAGAAATCAGAAGGGTTAGGGTAGGAGGGAAGTTGAAAAGGAAGTGGAAACAAGTCGGTCGCTTGGAGAGTACCTGGAGAAGAGGAAGCTAAGATTGTGGCTCGTCGTCAGTGGCAGGAATCAGCGCGGCAAAGGTTTGATGGGGGCTGTAGCTGGTATAGTTTGCGGATATCAAAATGGATTAGGGATTTGGTCGGAGGATTTGCCGTCAGCTAGTCCTAAAATAGCCGATATTGATAGAACAAAGGCATCTTTCATTTTGGCTGTGTGATTTTAAATTTGCAGCAGTGCAATTTTGACACACGTTGCTTGGTTATTGCTCTCCATACTTCGTTTTTGAATTTTACGGTGTCGGGAGAAATCATTCTTATATTTATTTGGGTAGTTTTTCCATAGGTGCTAATATTTGATGATGAAGAAATTTTTCCTAAGTGGTTTTCTCGACATTGGAATTTCGGGCATTATATTTCGCCGATAGAGAATGTTCTTCCTACTACAAGTCTGCTCGCAATTAGAGGCCACGTAAAATGGTCTCCATCCGAAACGTGCCATGAACAGACACATCCACTTCACTACTTACTCTGACCTAGCTGCTGATGGCACGTTAATAGTGAACATCTACGGAATCACCCACATATAAACCCTGCGCTCAGATACCATCATACCTCCGGATATCTCCCAGTAAGCACCAAGGGCGCTGGAACGCCTCCATTAGGGTCCGCTAAGGATCGTATTTCAACGTTGCATTATGGCATTGGAATTTTTGGCAGCTTTATTGGAAAAGTTACAAATGGGACATTTCTGGTTTTATTTTCCTCGAAGGGCTGAAGCACAATGTATATTATTGATTTCATAGCTTCAGGAAATGCTAATAATTAATTGCGTATATAGGCCAAAATTGATGATTTCCACATAAGAATGCTCGAATAGTTTATAGGATATAAGAAGACATGTTCCTTGAGTCCTCTAATGTTCCAGGGAGTATTATTAAGCCGTTTTATTCATGTCTATTTGCGACGGCCATTCGATCTCGCGGCCCACCGGTGGCCGCTTGCCGCGTGTGAGTTTCACTTTTGTGGCAATCGTTTTCGTCATTTTTTATACTTAATGGATAAGTGGCTTTCATTGTTCATTGCGTGAACACTTGTTAATTGCGTCAGAGAGTTTCCTATAGGCTGCTGCTGTTGAAACTAGAGCGTTTATTTGAATACAAATGGAATGTTCTGCTGGGTTTATTCTTACAATCTATTTATATCATTGGGTGCTTAATTAAGCTCTCGGATTCGTAAGAATTGCGTGTTGTGCGACGTGCATTACTGTGCGCCACTTGAGTGCTATCGTTCGAGAATGACATTAGCTGGTTCACGGAACTTACCTAGATGCTAGAACAATGTTCATTAGACACTCGAGTACAAACTTGCTTGTTAGATTCATGTTGAAGGTGGGTTCCTGGGCCTTGTTGCCTAACGGATTTCTACCTGCAATTTCATTTCCGTTTTTCTGGTTTTCCCCTTGTGTCCATGTAAAAAATAGACAATACCAATTCTTACGTAAGGTCCCGCCGTCTAGGAACTTCTTTATAAGTAATATGGAAAGAAATAAGTTGACGAATAGTCGTGGTTTTAGACGGGGGAACTCCAGAACGACGATGTGGAGACGAAGATAGAAAGCGCTGAGGGTTGGTCGCGTTCATGTGAATTTAATACAGCCTTCCGATCATGAACAAAGGATCAGAGATCTGTGAGGTAGGCTCTGAAGCTTTTCCTTGTAAAGAATAAATAGGCGATAGCACAACGTCTCCTGACTCAGAATTTGGCGGTGGAGACTTAATGGGAGCAAGTGTGGTAGTTCCGAATGAGGCGTCAGCTAATTTTGGGNGAGAATGACATTAGCTGGTTCACGGAACTTACCTAGATGCTAGAACAATGTTCATTAGACACTCGAGTACAAACTTGCTTGTTAGATTCATGTTGAAGGTGGGTTCCTGGGCCTTGTTGCCTAACGGATTTCTACCTGCAATTTCATTTCCGTTTTTCTGGTTTTCCCCTTGTGTCCATGTAAAAAATAGACAATACCAATTCTTACGTAAGGTCCCGCTGTCTAGGAATTTCTTTATAAGTAATATGGAAAGAAATAAGTTGACGAATAGTCGTGGTTTTAGACGGGGGAACTCCAGAACGACGATGTGGAGACGAAGATAGAAAGCGCTGAGGGTTGGTCGCGTTCATGTGAATTTAATCCAGCCTTCCGGTCATGAACAAAGGATCAGAGATCTGTGAGGTAGGCTCTGAAGCTTTTCCTTGTAAAGAATAAATAGGCGATAGCACAACGTCTCCTGACTCAGAATTTGGCGGTGGAGACTTAATGGGAGCAAGTGTGGTAGTTCCGAATGAGGCGTCAGCTAATTTTGGGTGGCTCTACGAGTAAAACAGTTTCTTGTGTCACTAATTCATTGCAGTGAAAAGGAAATAGTAGGAGAAACTGAGTATGTTGCCGCATCAACTAGCGGCGCAGTTGATTCCGCGTTAAAGCGTTCAGCGCAAGACACCAGTAAATCAGATCTTTCGTATAGAGATAATATGGAATTTTAGCTCCCAGCACAGAAACCCAGGTTCGGACGCAGGGCAATGACGTAAACGCTTAATTTCAATTGTACTTGTGGATTAACTTTTTGCTGTAAACAGACTTGGTTTCTGCGGTATCTGTAATCTCTGTCATGCGTCAGGCGCCGTTGCAAACGCATATATTATTGGAGGCAACCAGAATCCGCTTAAAGTGTCAAGGCAAGTTCATCCCGAATTACACATGGACCCACATACTCAACAGAATGCGTGGGTCCATGGGTTAGGGTCATTGTGGCAGAGAGCAAAGAAAGCTGTGAGCACCGACAGGCTTATCCAGACAATTACGAGCGGATTGTGCAATTACAGTGCCTTCTGGAAGACCTTACCGAGTTGCCTTCTTTAGGTAGACCGCCGTCATAGACGTCGGGGAAAGCGTAAATAGTAAGCGTTTTGTCTATATTTCATTTTGTTCTAGAAAACAGGCAGTTTTTTCTGAGTGCGAGTTGGACGAGAACAAACCCGCACAACTAACCAAACAAAGAACTATGATTCCAGAACCACCTCAATTGGGAGACATGCAACCATATGTCCCTCACTCTCTTTTGAAGGCTTTAAATATAAACACGAGGACCAGCAGCTTATGTAGGTAATATTATTTTACCACTGATAATTTTCCTTCAGCATTCAATCGTAATCTGAATATGAGCAGAACATTGCTTTTGCTCCGTTACGGAGCCCATCTAGGCCAAACTGTTCGTAAGCATTTTTTGTCAATTATTGTTCCCTACTTTTTTGAGAAAGGCTGCTCCCATTAACGTTACACTCAGAACCAGCACAGCAGCCCTGAAGCCATCCACCAAAACAGCTGGAGCCTGGGAAGATAAACCTTGGGGTAATCTTTCCTCCTCAATTTTGACAACCAGAAATGTTGAATATTGCAGGTCTCCGTGAGGGACGACTTTTCTTTTTGCGACAGATGATTAAAGATTGCGGACTGCAACTAAGCGAGTGGGGTTTGCCGGTGAGCGCTCTATCCGAGTTCGCCAATCATAACGAATAGCTGAGGAACCCCATATGTTGGGACTGGGTGGTAAGTTGCACCCGAAAATCTATTAACTACTTAAGGCTAAATTTCGCATGAACCTGCGAGCATCTACCTCCGGTGGTGGAATTTGGGATGTCATGCATTATCTAACGGAAACACTCGTCTTGCTTCGGCTAAACATGAAATGTGCCCATAGGAAAATGGCTTTGTCTGGCACGAAAGTTTGTGCGCTGATATTAGTTAAGTTCAAAAATTTATTGCTTACAACCTGTAGGCATTGTTTGCTGTATAGGCTACCTAGGATCCATCGTACAAAGAGTGCGAGAAAAGATGAGGAGGTGCGTCCAACGCTGCAGGTACGGCGCTCAAGTTGACCTCATAAACTCAAGGAGCATTGGTGTTCAGTGCTCCTTGACAACGGTGAGTCACCTGCTAGGTGCTGTTAGAGTAATCTCTATTGAGAAATGGGATATGTGTATTCAAAATGAAAACAGTGAAGACGTACATATCTGTTGAATTTACGTATATATGCCGCGCGACTTCATTTGCGCAATCGCATAACGTATGCTATAATAAATTCGTATTGCCACCATTAATATCTTCCGTCAGTTATATTTAAGTAATTATGCGATGTTACATTTGTTCTTCAAACTGAACAAGATTTTCTGGAGAAGTTTGTTCCAACGACCGAATAAAACTATATCTACAACCAATAAATTCGTATTCATTGCACGCTTTATTTCCGAAAGTCGTTAACAATAGATGCATTTATATGCCAGGCATTTTCGTTTTTTCATAGCGGTTCCAGTTATGCGCATGGTGCACTGAAGGAGTTAAAAGTACATGTCGGAATGTCATATCGTGTCAAGTTGTGGAATTTAAATTCGTCTCAGGCATTCCAACCAGGCCAGTAGATTAGCTGCCACTCGCGATTAAAAATTTGAAATTGGCATCACATGCGACTAAAGGGACTGCTTTTGGGACTGCGAGTTTGAAAAGCGACGCAAAACGGTTCCATTTTTGTTCCAAATCGGTAAATCTGAGGTCTTTTGGGGGAAGATTTGGGGTCGCTTTGGAATATATTTAGGGTCTGTTTCAAGGGCGCTTCGGAGGCCTTTGTGCTGCGTGGGCCGCTCCGATTCCTCTGTGAGGCATTATCCTCAATGGGACGACTAACAATTCGATTACTCACTGAAAAGAAACCGAAATGCTCCTTCCTCATTTCAAACTCATTGGTGATTTTATTAATCGCATTGCATACCACTTCACATTATCTCCCCGCACTTGGTGACGCTTTCTCCTGCCGCGCCCTCAAGCAATGGTTTACTATAATGCACGTCATTCTTCTGCTCTACTCCGTGCTGCCGAAAGGATTTTGTGTATTTTCTTGGTTGCAAAAGCCACCGTACAATGCATGACCTTCAGCTTCCTTCCCCATTTTCATGGCGCTAGTTGTTTTTCCGCTTCCATATTTTCCCCCAGTCGTTTTAGCCAGGTTTGCAGATTCTTCATCCGCCCCGCATGATTCACCGACTTTGTTTGTCGCACATTACTTTCCGTGGACATTGCATATACTTATTAAATTTTGTACACTTCTGCCACATCCTGACATTCGCTGCTATTCTCCAACCGAATTTTGTACTCCTGTTGACCTGCTGGCAACCATGTGTAACATTAACTCATCCTTTTTCCGACCCCAACTTCAAGCTATGCCGCTCGGTGGGTTTTGTTATAACGTTGTAACGCCTGATCATGCAAGCACGTACGCCTCTCGGAGTTTTCGAAAAACAAACTATATTATTATTATTTCCCCTTTCTTTGATTCTTCTTTCAGATGCAATACGAAGTACCTGTTTCAAGTGGGTACTCGCATTAAAAATTGGAAGTCCCTTGTTTTAGCAATGAATTTTGGCCTTTAGGTGTTTTATTCGGAGCTGATAAAGCTTATTAAGCACCTTAGGTTGGTGTTGGCTCTCTGAGGTAGATAAACGATTGATTTTAAAAAGACGTTTTCCGTATAAGTCCTCTGCCGCCCTCTGCGTGTCAGGCTTTAAAAAGAAGCTGCACTAACCAAAGGCTCTCGGAGGTTCAGGAACTTTGTCCTTTTCAGTCGACATATAAAAGGAGACATTGTGTTAGGTAAGCATAAGTGGAGGGGGATTCGCGCAAAGAGGTGGGCTACATGTAACCACCTTATGGACCCTCGCACTGAAAGGCATCATTACCGAAAGTTTTACATTAGGACTGCTATGCTTAAACCCAGGTCAAAAATATTGCGAAACCATTATAACCGTGGTCACATGCTGAATTTGTTCTTCAGCGTGCGCTTCGGAAACGAAGTCGAATAGTGCTGGGGGGATTGTAATGAACGGACAACATATTTCGGGAAAATTAAAGTCACCTAAAACAAATGTAGATCCGGAAAGGAAGAAAAAAGGTAAAGAGAGTCATGGCTGTGAGGAGAGATATGAACTATTTGAGCTTGGAGGTTGGTATTTATATCCTAAGTAAATTGAGAATTCGGGTAGTTGGATGTGATTCCAAAATGTGTTGGACATTGATGCAGATAATGGATGTTGGAAGTTCGAAGCCGTGTGGGGCAGCTTTGTGTGCGCCAAGCAATCACCGCTCTTACTATTCGATCTATCGGTTGGGTCAGAATTATGACCCATCAGCGAATACGAGGAAGTAGAACTGTGATTGGCTGACCAGGTTTTGTAAACAGAGTAATATCATGAGAGTTGTTGGATATCAGCAGTCTTACTCCCCTTATTTTGTGAGTTAAGAAGCGGGAGTTCAGTAGGAGTAAAGAAAATTAACCATAAATTTTAAGCTCACGTGATATCCAGGAGCTGGGCTTTACTAAGGCCAAATAGTCAACGGTTAAATCGAGGGTTCGGATAGTGCATAGTTTTGAGGAAGGAGTTAAACGTGCTGGTCGGTGGAGGAATGTCTACGCCGGGTGATTTGCTGGCGGAAGCGCAAGGTGAAGGATGAAGCTTCAGAGTTATTAAATGAGGTTGCGTAGAATATGATATCAATGGCGGCGCGACGGTTCAAGGTATTCGATTGGTGGCATTGCAAAGGGGAAATTGGCAGTCGGGGGGATGGTAGGTGAGCCTTGGATAACCCCGAATAAAGATCAGTTTATCCAGTAGGTGCAATTTTTTGTTGGGGTGGATATTTTTGGAAATTCCGGGAGCACGGAGTGAAAAGTTTGATAGGTATGGCAGTTGTTAACCGCGCTGAAAAAGAGGGTTTGAGAAAAAAGGTTTGTGTAAAGTTGGGAGTCAGAAATCCAATTGCATGTGTCTAAAATTTGCCAGGTCCCTTGTGGGAAACAAAGTTTAATCGTCCAAAGTTATTTAGATAAAAATAGTTTGGATGGAGGCTTGGTTGTACGGGAGTACTAAAACGGCACTAGTGCGGCGAGTGGTCTAGAGAGAGGGGCAAATTAAGGAGAATACGTAGCAACCCCTGGAACTCCATGCGCACCAAGATATCGAAGGCAGCCTAGATCCTTCAAATCCTCCGGTTTCTACCTTTCACACCCCAAAACAACTACCCAGCTTTCCTTACATGGAAAACTATTAGGCCA